>JAQHUG010000075.1:6402580-6430403 GCA_028555095.1 Dicrostonyx torquatus | reverse complement strand
CTAGCTCTGGTGTGAATGTGGGTCTCTGGCTCTATCTCCATCCATCATGCGAAATTTCCTGAGTTGAACCGGTGGATCCTAAGCGGTGGCACTCACCAGGAACCCGCCGCCATGAAAAGCTTAAAGTGAAATTTAAAATCTCCCTCTCATGTCAGAATATCCACCTGATATTGACAGAAGAAAAATAAATATTTATTGCTATTATTCTCATAAACCTTTGGTTTTTTTACTGAATCTTTAACAGCTTTCTTAAGGTATAAAATTTTATAATACATACATATAATTTAATGTTGGCTATTGGCTTGATATATATTGCTTTTATGTTTGGGTATGTCTGTGGTAACCCTGATCACTAAAAGACTTTAATTGAATAATTTTTCATCAGTGTTCATGACAGAGATTGGTCTGTAACTCTGAAGGTTTGTCTATTGCCAAATTCTTTCTATGAGGCTACAGTCACCCTGATACCAAAACAAAAGAAAGATACAACAAACCTAGGTTACAGAATAGGTTTACAGAAAATTAGAACACAAAAGGCACAAATTAGGAGAGATTGGTTGCAGACACTTAATGACTTTCCAAGATTGTTAGGAGACATTTCCAGTCTATGACTGACTGTAGGGAAAACACGTGATCTAATAATTCATTTAAATGTAACCTTATATGGTGATGAAGCCTTAAATAGTCCCAAAGAATTAACAGCTGAAGTAGAAAATAAATTATTGATTGTTGAGGAGAAATGACAGAAGGCACATGTAGATAGGGTGAATCCAAATCTTAATTGTACTCTAGTCATATTGTCTTCCAGAATTTCTCCCATGGGAATTTTAATGAAGAGGATGATATCATCTTAGGATGGATATTTTTTAACACATAAACCAAATAAAAAATAAAAACTTATATAGAAAAAGTCTCTGAATTAATTATAAAAGGTAAATTGAGATTTCTCAATTACCAGGTATAAACCCAGCAAAGATTGTAGTTCCTTTTACTACTGATGAAATAAAAATATATGGGAAGACAATGATTCATGGCAAAGAGTTTGTGCTAATTTTTTGGGAGAAATTAATAGCAATTATCTCAAAAGTGATAGATTTAACCTTATAAAGAGAGCTTCTTGGTTTCTTCCCAGAATTGTACATGATGCACCAATAACTGGAACCTATACATTTTATACTGAGGCAGATAAATCAGGGAAGGCAGGTTACAAATCAGAAGAATTAAGTAAGGTGGAACAAAGCCCTTATAATTTTGTTTACAAGGCAGAATTTTATGTTATTCTTATGATACTAAGGGATTTTAAAGAGCCTCTCAATATAGTTACTTATTTACAATATACAGAAAGAGTTGTCTTGCATATTGAAACCGTAGAATTTATACCAGATGATACAGAATTGACTTCACTATTCATTCAGGTGCAAGACATCATCAGGAATAGGCTTTGTATGGATGTGTATACATAATACACATCTGATCCCAAATGGGTCTGCCACGTCCTCTAGCACAAGGTAATGCAGAAATTGATCAATTATTGATTGGAAGTGTGTTACAGGCCTCAGAATTTCATAAAAACATCATGTCAATAACAAAGGTTTAAAGAAAGAGTTTTCTATTACATGGCAACAAGCTAAGTAGATTATAAAGAGATGTCACACTTGCCCTTTCTATAACCAAACACGATTGCCTGCATGGAGTAACCCAAAGGGTACTCAAAGGAATAAGATCTGGCAGATGAATTTGTTCCACTTTACATAATTTGTAAAATTAAAATATTTGTACCCCACAATAGATTCATATTCAGGTTTTCAATTGGCAATTGCCTTGACCTCTGAAAAGGCTGACTCAGTAATCACTCATTTATTAGAAGTTATGGCCATCATTGGTATTCCTGCACTAATAAACACAGACAATAGTCTAGCACATGTATCTAAAAAAAAATGAAACTTTTTTCGTATTATAATATTAAACATATTACAGGTATACCAAATAATCTGACAGGACAGGTAGTTATAGAAAGGTCAAATCGAACTACAAAGGATTTTCTGAACAAATAGAAAGAGATAAAAAATACCCCCCAGAAATAGATTATATAATGCTTTATTTACTTTGGATTTTCTTAATGCTAATGAGAAAGGAACAAAAGCAGCAGAGAGACATTGGATAATGGAAAAATCTTCTTAATTGAATCAACCAGTCTATTTCGAAAATATGTTGACCTCATAATGGAAATCAGGAGGTTTGCTACATTGGGGAAGGGGTTTCACTCTTGTTTCCACAGGAGAAGAAAAATTATGGATACCATCAAAATTAATAAATATTTGCTTTGAAAAAGAGAAACCTCTTAAGAAAGAGAAATGACAGCTCATCCACAACAGTGACAACCATACAGGTGGTAAGGAAACCATATAGGGTTGGACCAGGGTTCTGCTCTTATTTTTTTTATATTTTTATTGTTAAAAGAAAAATTTATATTTATTCCCCTTGTCCCAGGCCCTCCCGCTCCCCCACTACCCCACCGCCCGCCCCCTGCTTCCTTGAGATGGGACAGGATACCCTGCCCTGTGGAAAGCCCAAGGCCATGCCCCCTCCATCTGGCCTAAGAAGGTGTGCATCAACATAGAATAGGTTCCCAAAAGGCCAATACATGCAGGAAACCTTTAACTACTTCAAGGATCTGTAGAACATGGCATTTAAATAACTTAGGGCTTTGTTGAAATGAAACGTGATTGCTCCTGACAGCACCAATCTATTCCCAAGAAAATGTTGAGCACTGAAGACACTCCACTTGGAGTTTGTTTTCTTCTTGACACAATTGTCCTTTGGGCAAAGAACTGCACATGCTTTAACCACTGACAAAGTACATGGTATCTGGATGGATAAGCACGAAACGAGGAAAAAGACTGTCAAATCTTGCCAAGACAGGGTAAGAGGGTTTTGAAAAAATTTCCTGCTTCTGAAAATGGTTACACTAGGCCTTAGCCAAAGTTGGTTGCATCAATGTTGCAAATGAGACTTTGGGTGATTGTCCAGGTAGCCAGTTGTCTTTGTCATTTGTTGTACATTTATGAAAGTTGCTTGATTGCACTTCCTGCCTACTCAAGAAATATTATCTCCCTTCTCAGGCCTTCGATGGTGTTGAAGATTAGATAGTCATAGTTACCATTCTC
Source organism: Dicrostonyx torquatus (assembly GCA_028555095.1). Classification (NCBI taxonomy): domain Eukaryota; kingdom Metazoa; phylum Chordata; class Mammalia; order Rodentia; family Cricetidae; genus Dicrostonyx; species Dicrostonyx torquatus. Next base: position 6,427,236 of record JAQHUG010000075.1, on the reverse strand, counting down.
TTATGGTTTAGCCGAGCCTGTTTTCAAGGAAAGACTTGGACTCTTTGGAATAGAATGACTATTAAAACATTTATCATGTGTTCCTTGCTTAATATTGTTTATGTTGGTTGTAATTTTATACTTGATTTTTGTTCCTATTGCATATAGTTTTATATTGGGTTTGGATTGCTCTTATTTAGACAAAAGGGGGAGGTGATGGGGAATCTTTGCCAACCAATTATCTTTAAGAGTTGGGATCAAGTTAGCATGTGGCTTTCTGGGACCTTGAGCAAAAACAGTGCATGGCCCAGGTGTCCACTCTCTGTGTGGTTCCCTCACAGCACAGTTGACCTTGGACTTCTCATTCCTGTTTTGTGTGTTTTCCCCTTGAAATAAATAAAAATATAATTGTTCTATCTTTTAGCTAGCCTGGTTATTTCCTGAATCAAGCTAACTTCTACAGAAACAAGACTCTAGTGCTTTTTATAACATCAATAATTGTCACAGATTTATAGTAAGAATGAAAAGATGGAATAATCAAAGCATGGGAGAAGTTTTTAGGTGGTAGAAAGGGAAAATGTCAGCTAAGGATCCCCAAGCTAAAGTTCTGAGCACAAAGGATATGTATTTGCCCTAGAAGGTCATAGGGCAGGGATAAGGGACAAAGACAGGAGACAGGAAGAAGGAGAAGGGGAAGAGAACCAGGAAAAGGGAGCAGGGGTCTTTGTCCCAGAGGGACAGAGAAAGGACTGCCTCTGAATAGAGAGGAGTCAGACATGGCCCATAGAAAACTGTGGTTTATAAAGCAAAGGGAAACCCTGTGTTAGGATGAGATGTTTAACTTTAATTGAACATGTTAATTAGGTGAGCAAAAGGGAGCTATTGATTACTGGTTTTCAGTAATTTGATAGCTGGACCTTGGTAGTCAGTGTCAGGAGAAGGAAGTGGTCAAGTAAGGGAATGGACCTTGGGGGCTAGCTTCAGGAATGTAATCTAATGATTTTTAGCAAGACGGAGAGAATTGGAGAGAAGGGCAAGGCCTGCCAGAGTCACATGCTCTAATGGGCTAGTGATGCTTTATTTTCACATTTTTGTTTTATTTTTGGGTAGCTTATTATTGGCTGCATGAATTGACATTCTTCTCTCTGGCTGTTTCCTGATGACATTGGGTCATTGCTGTTAGGGGACCCACGGAAGCTTTCATCTGAGAAGGTGGAAGAGATTAGACCAGAGGGAGATATCGACAGGAACAGATTGTGAGTAGGGAACAATAGATTGTGAGAGGAAGGCATAAAAGCTTAAGTCACAAATGTCTGAGAGAGTCACTTATTGGTCTAAGAAAGGAATTTGAGGTATAGAAAAACTTTGAACAGAAACAGAAGGATTGAATATGGGGGTGTGTAATGGAAGTAAGGAGAAAGAATAGGAGGAGAGGAGGGAGGGGAAACTGCCGTCTGTATGTAAGACAGACAGACAGATAGACAGATAAAATTGTTTCAAATTTCTCTCTGCTCAAAACCCTCTCCCCATCCATAGTCAGAATATACAACCAGTCCTCCAGATCCCTCCAGACTGCTCTCAATTTGCACCCTCGTGTTCTATTCCTTTACTAGAAAAGGGCATTCTCTGACATTAATTTTGCCTTCTACCCTGACACCAACTCCCAGGACACTCCTTTGTTCTTGCTCTTCCTTTTCTCATAAATTCCAAAATCTTTCTTGCCCTCTGCCTCCTTTTCTAGTCCATCCAACTATGCCAGATGCCCCGTCTAATTTTCTTGCTGCACATCATAAAACTTTCCCTATCACATTAAAGTATTCCTCTGCCTACATTTCCAAACGCCAATACTCCCTGCCTTTAACTAGCCTCTGCCTAGGCCTCAAACCCACATTTCTATACCCACCCCCTTACCCTACAATACTTTCATATTAACAGTCAAAGGCCCTAAAAGAACTTCCACATAGTCCAGGACCTTCATTTCAGTAACTGTTGTTCCTTTACACCCTTAAGTCTATAGCCCCTGGGCTATCCTCTCCATAATTCCCTGACAACACCACTCACTTTTCAGTCCAAAATCTTAAAGACACTTCCTTCTCACTACTCCTGGATGTCCAATGTCCACTTCCACAACTTTTTTGTTTGCACACACAGATGTGTCTTGATACTCTGTAACCCAGACACTGGCTTGGACTGTCCTTCCCCAGGGATTAAGAAACAGTTCCCACTTTTTGACTAAACACTCGCTACAGACTTGGCCTGCCTACTGCCTTTTCTCTCCCACCTGTTCAAGGATATTGACAACCTCCTCCTCTACAGTCCTTCCTTCTCTAATTGTCGATCTGATGTCTCTTCATGCCTCAATTTCCTCAACTCTAGAGGTTTCCTTCTAAAGCACAACTCCTCTCTCCCAAGTCACCTACCTTAAAATCTCTCTTACACTAACCCATGTACATTTCATTGTAAGCCGCCTTGCCCATCTCTGCTCCTTATCTCTGCCCTCATAGTCAACTTCCTCCACTCATGGGTCTCTAGATACTCGATCCTAGAACATCCTCTAAACCAAGCTGCTCCTAGACATCCTCCTCCCTCCCATCCACAAACAATTTCTTAAATTTAAAATCCTCTCTTTTCAGCTCCAGCGTTCTGCCTCCCAGATCTATACAAACTTTTCCATCCTTATATTTCCAAACATGTATACACTTTCTACAACTAACCTTTGCCCCTGTCGCCTTCCTCTCCAAAACTCTATACAACAACCCCCACAGCTCATCTCCCATCTACACACTCTTGCCACAGACTCTCTACTCATCACTAAATCTAATGAGTCCTAGGATCTCTTCTCACAATCTATTCCTTCAACTCCAATCTCTTCCCCCAACTCATATCATAACCCTCCAAATTTCTCTTATTAAAAAGCCATCAGTCATCTGAATTTTCCCAATGCCTCTCAAGAACTCTCAAACAAACTGCAGATAAATACTCCTCCCAACCAACAGCCTGACTTTTCCTGCACATTGCTGTTGGGATCTCTCCTGATTTCACTGCCCGACCCAGTCTTGTGACTCCTCTCCCTCACTACCAGGACCATGGCCTAACAGTTTCAACTATACAACCAAGATAAAATAATTTCTCCTAAACTCCTTAACTTCACCTGTGCCTCTAGTCTATCTTTCCCAACAGATTTCAAGTCAACTACAGATTTCTTCAGCATCTCCAGAGCCAGCTGCAATGCTTTCCTCAGGATCTACATCCTGGCCCAACCACACAGTCTACACTTCCTGGATTCAGATGGTCTTGCAGAACTTGAATATCAACAAAAACAACCTGAACTCTCCAACTTGATCAATAATGCAGCTTTCCTTGTGTCACCTAACATCAACATCCTGTTTCATCAGGAAACAGCCAGAGAACACAATGCTAACTTCCCAAACCAATAATAAGTCACCCCCAAATAAAACCAAACAGTGAGAATAAAGGGTCACTAGCCCACTAGAGGATGTGGCTCTGGCAGGCCTTGCCCTTCTCTTCAACTCCCTCTGTCTTTCTGAAAACCAGTAGCATACATTCCTGAAGCTAGCCTCCAAGGTCATTCATTTTATTTGGCCATTTACTCCCCCTGAGCCTGACAACAAGGCTCAACTATCAAAGAACTGAAATCCCACAATCAAAAGCTCCCTTTGTCTCAGTTAACTAACATGCCCAATTAAAATTAAACACCATATCTTAGCATGGACTTGCCCCTTTTACATTTATAAACTACCATTTTCCTATGTGCCAAGTTTGTCTCCTCTATCCAAAGGCAAACCTTTGTCCCTCTGGGAAAAATACCCCTGCTCTCTTTTCCTGGTTCCCTTCCGGTTCTGCCTCTTCTTCTGTTTCTGGACATTGTTTCTGATCTCTGCCCTCTGTCATTCTGGAGCAAATAAATCTCTTTTGTTCTGAGAACTTGGGCTTGGGGATCGTGAGCTGATAATTTTCCTTTTAATGGTGAAACTATTTAGTATGAAAGGATAATGTTATACTAACATTGCATTAATCAAAACCATTAAAAGAAATATTCTCTGCAAAAAAATAAATAAATAAATCTTTATAGAACAAGAATTAAATGCAATGTTTGCGATATTTAAAACAATATCTACAATGTCACAGAATTCTGGTATTGGAAGAAAACTGAGGCAAATCAATCAAATTTTATTGTAGGTGTATGAAATAAGCTCACTGTGGGGGCCAGCCATGATAAGCTAAGCATGGACAGGTCACCACCAAAAGGAAGTTTTTTACTTCCAACTACTATCACCTGGGACTATGGCCATCATTGAATTTAAATTAAGGCTGGAATCTCAGTAGTTTATCCTGAGGCAATGCCTGGTTGCTGGAGGAACCACAAGCTGAGATAACCTGACCCCCACCCAAGAACAGACCGTTCAAAAAAATGTCTGGCTTTCAAAGCGCTGTAGATAGGAACATCTGCCAGCACACATTCACCAGGACACACTAGACAAAAGTCAGCCAATCAGGAGTCTTAAAACCTCAGAAACCCCTCACCCCCACCTTTACTACTATAAAACCCTATTCTAATTGAGCTAAGGGCTCTCTGGTTATTCCAATACTTTGGATACATAGAGAGACCGAGGTTGCAAACTTGATTAAAATAAAGGCTCTTTGCTTTTACATATGGGACTCGTTTTCCTTGATGGCTTTTGCAGGGACTTTGCAGATTTTGGCATAACACTCACAAAATGACAGTGAGGACAATGGTGTTGCACTGTAAACCGAAAGGGGGAAATACCTACAACAATGAACTCTGATAAAGACTGTTCTTACGTTGAGGCACATATTAATGATTCCAAAACTGTTACACGTGTGTACTTGTAATGTAAAACTATGAAAATGAATGAGCAGTTAGTTTGGGTCATGTGATTACACTGAAGTAAATGGCTGGGTCATGTGTTTACACTGAAGTAAATGGATAAACATAAACAATGGAAGGGAACTATAATGGTCTATGTAGTGATGGATTGGAGTTGGTGACATAAATGTAAACTCATGCTTGAAGCTGAGTTTTGAGCAGTATGAGAAAAAGGAATCTAGATAGTAGAATACATGTGAAATGAAAGAAGAGGAAAGAATATTGGAGGAAAAAGGATTAAACAGAGAGAGGCAGGCAAATGAGGGAAAGGGAAGGGTAGTGGATGGAATACTAAAGCTAATGGTATATGAATAGCTCATTAGTAAACTGATTTGCAATATTAAGAAACAAAGATTTTGCTACATATGATGACCCATACCTTTAATACTAACACTTGGGAGGCTAAGGCAAGAGGATTTCTGTGAGTTCAAGGCCAGCTTGGTCTACAAAGTAAGTTGCATGACAGCCAGAGCTGTTACACAGAGAAAATCTGTCTTGAAAAAATAACAAAACAACAAGAACAAAAAGAAAAAAATTAAGAAATATTTATTGTGCATGTAGAAACTGACAATATACATGATGCAATAGATGGTTTCCCAGCCATGCATATACTATACAGAGAGTATGCAGCTGGGAGAGAAATGTGTTTGAGGATATGGAGAGATATGAAAGGGGAAATGGAAGATACATACGATAATATTTCATCATGTACATGTATGAAAGTCTCAAGAATAAAAAAACCATTTTAATACAAAATTAGTTTTAGAGATATTTATGACAATATGCCTTTTAAAGTATACTCAAGCATAACAAAAACTACTGAGTTTAGAAAAGTTTCCAATAATTCTTTGAAGAAAATATAATCTCTTTTGGTATGACCAAAAGAAAAAGTATCATCGATATTAGCCTTCTAAATTTTTAAATAAGATGTGTCTACTGCTTTCTAAAATATGCATAAATATAGTGATTAATTAACTTTATGCAGAAATGCTCAGTTTAGTTGTTTCAGAATCCTTAGTAATTTCCATGCTTAACTGCTGCAAAGCAATGGACTATTGTAAACAAAGCGACCCAATTTTCCATTGTAGGAGCTCCACATGTGTATTCCTAAGACTAGAGATTTAACTTTCCTGGCACTAGGTACTGTATAGTGGGCTTTTCAAGCTAAGTGCCAAAGCTGTGTAGACATTGTCTAGAACATGATGAAACCTATAGAGATAGAAATAGTTATACAAAATAATACTTTATTACTTTTGCCACAGTGAGAACAGGAAACACTTGCATACTGAAATGTACTTTTCATTGTCACTTCTCAGTGAAAGGGTTGTCTTTCTGCTTTTAAAGAGAAAAGGGACTGTTTAAAAATATACTGTATTTCCCCATAAAGATATATGGAAATTAAATGTCAGCAAATCAAAAGCATAATCCTTACCAGATAATGAAATGAAATATAGGTCTTACAAGGATAAGCTCTTGTGTATTCTGATGGCTTACAAAAGCAATTATTCTCAATTTTCTTAGAGTACAAAATTAGGAAAGAATGTTCATAAAATACTGAGAGCAAAATATTTTATCTCAATTCTGTTCTCAAGTTCAAACACAGTAGGCTGCCTCTGGGATGCTTAATAATGTTCTTGTAAGAGTCTTTCAAAGGAAAAGAGCATGTTTAGTGTATTTTGTGTTTACAAATATTGGACCATTTGTTGCTCAATACTAAAATGCCAAGAAACAAAGGTTGCTGAGGAGAAAATATTGCACATTTAGATTCACATACTTTAAAGGGATTTTATAATTCAAACACACAGGAAATGTGAATTATGACTCATTTACTTGCTGGTTGTGAATCAAGGACTGAAACTAGACTAACATCTCCCATTGACATGTTAGTTTCTACAATTCTACCTTAGTTCTTTGTTCCTATCTTCCTCAGGTGCCAAGTCATTGCAAGCTGTCTTTTAGCTTCTTTCCGAGCTGACAATGTTGTTAAAATATCCTGCAGGGTGGTCCTGTAAACTGTTTTGCTGTTACATGGCAGTGCCTTCTTCTAAAAATAATACTTCTCTTCCCTCAATTCCTTTTAAATTCACAAATCTCGGGGATTTGTTGTCAATGATGAGCAGGAAACATAGGTTACCTACAAGTGATCTTTCAATACCTATAAAAAAATCAAAATTATTTAGATATTGAACAGTTTTTTTAAATCATCCATTGGTCATTGTGTTTCTTCTACTGAGAAGTTTATTAGCTTTATTCAGTTTATTAGCTTGCATAGTGATTGCCAAAAGTTTGTCAGAGGATTATTCAGTATTTAATATTTTACAGTTCTTTGTACAACCTCAATATTAAGATATGGGCTGAAGTATAGACTGAAAAGATATTCCATGTTTTACACATTCCATTTGTTCTGCTAATAGTTTCCTTTGCTATACTGAAGCTTTTTTATTTCAGGTCAAATCTTAGGGCTATTTCCTGTCTATTTCCTTATGCCAATAGCATAAGCATTGCTTATGCAATAAGCAATAAGCATGCTATTGGTATACTATTAAGAGAGTTCTTACTTAAGCCAAGATTTTGAATTTTTGTCTCTCAGAAGGTTCCACATTTCATGTTTTAAATTAAGTTATCTGACCCATTTTCAATTGATATTTCCTGTAGTGCAGGAATGTTGTAGTGGGGAGAGAGGAGAGCAGGACAATCCCCAAAATTGAAGTATGTGTGAAAACATTGGCAATAAAATATATTGTCTTGCATACTGATTTAAAAGAAATAAAAAACGTAAGTGTATTTGGCAGACCTTTGATTGCTGACCAGAATTCATATCATGCCACATTATGAGACTTTTGATAGTGCATTTTATTATAACTTTGAACCATAGCATTCCTTAAATTAAGTCTCAGTGGTTTTTTTACCTGCCCAGTCAAAGACTTTGGCTTTCATTGACCTGCAAATAGATCTGGATCATTATAAAATTTGGGAAATTAACAAGATAAACAGTTTCCCTCACATTTCACCTTTTGAGCTTGTACTCCAAAGCCTGCTCACACTGACCTTTTTGTTCTGAATGCTTTACAACTCTTCTGGATCCCTTTGGATAACCAGGTTTGAGACTGCAAACATAAATATGTTGTTTCCTGTCTCACACTGGTTCCCTGCACTGATGGATCAGACTCCTCCTGGAAGCCATGAATTATTAAATGTTCAAGCTCTGGATTTGAGATACCTACCTATATGCTGTTGGTTAAGAAAGTACCAGAAGACCCAAACCAGTACAGACTATTGTCATTTCCTTGATTACTATCCACAACTTGATAGTAATATCCTGTCACTGAAGACACTACAAATTTGGTCACAGCACATGAGAAATCAAACTGTAACTAAGCTCGAAGCTTCGGCATTACTTAAGTTTTCATGATTCCAGGCTACTGAGAGAGAAAAGCATTCAATACAGTTGTCAGCCTGGGAACCCCAACAGGCAAGATGGAAATGTTTCAATAATTCTTTCCTTTATGCCAAATACAGACAGTGTAAATACAGCCAAAGTCCAAGATGTTAGAAACCATTTATTCACTAATATTTGTTACATATTGGATTTTACAAATACTAATGTCTCCCTTTATTAATAATACTTCAGCGGTCTATTCACAAAAGCATATAAAGCAATGTGCACTAAAACCTTACTATTGATGTTAGTATTTCACCAGAAGGCTATTTTATTATAAAGAACATGCTTTTATGTATTTTTACATTTTTCTTACTTCCCACTTATAGTCTAAGGCAGTAAGTATATGAACAGTTAGTTGTTCTCCAGAGAGAAGACTGGATTTCAAAGAGAGGTTGGGTTGTTTTAAAGGTTCATCTGTTTTGGCAGGAAAGAAGGGTACCAGTATTTTCTAGGTATGAGCCCCTAATTAATTCTTCAATACCAAATGGCCAGTCCTGACATTATGTATTGCAAGCAACAATAAATAGTCTCAGGAAGTATTGTCACAGGACAATCTTACACCAATTTGATTTAAAAAAAAGGGTATTTTATTGGAGGGGATAAAACTTACAGATCAATGTCCCAAACCACATTCCTCTGGTCGCAAACAGGAAACCGAGTCTAGCAGTCAGCATGGAAGCCGGAAGCAAGTTGGCTTGGAGAGCTGCTGCGGCCTTTTTTAAAATGAAAACCACACCTCACATTGGGCAGGTATCTTAGAAGCCATTGGCTGAAAGCAAGAGGGCTTAATCTCCCGCAGCAAGGAAGTTTTATCTTTATAGTTAAACTAACATATATGTAACAACAATAATCATGGAAAAAGAGTCCATGAATTTGAAGGAGATTAAGGGGAGACCTTGGAGGGGCTGGAAGGGGAGAACACAGGAGGATTTTGAGGAAGGAAATGTCAGAAGGGAATGTCATAAGTATTTTAATTAAAATACACTTTTAACATGAATGAATGCATACATAAATAATTTCCTGAAATTTGATGGAAGAAGATATATAGACATAGGAACTGAACTACTGACAACTTAACCATTCAGTTATATACATATACAGGTAAATTCACAATAGCCAAGTTCTAGACTAAGCCCAATTGTCATCAACAGATGAATGGATAAAGAAAATGTGGTGATACATACAATGGGATTTTATTCATCTATATATATAAATCTAAAGTAATATTATTTTCAGAAAAGTACATGTTAGTGGAAATCACATTAAGCACAATCAACCAGATTCAGAAAGACAAATATCACGTTATCTATTGTTTGTTGATCCTAGATTTTGTATTGACACATAAAATGGTTTCTGTATATGTGTTATGAAATTAGAAGGAAAATCATTTGAGATAATGAAGAGAATTAGAAGGAGTAGGAAAGAAAAAGGAGAGGAAATGGAACTAGTGATTATGTTCAAAGCCCATGAAATACTGATGTAAAAATATCTTTATGAAATCTCTTACTCAATGGAGGGATCAGGTGAGGGAGGATGGTAAGAGAGAGTACTTGAAGAGATGAATAGAAACTGAGGGTGTTTGGGGTGAGGTAGAAAATGAATGCAATGCATATCCCCAGGAATCTACAAAGGTAACCCTAACTTATGATTCTGAGTTATAAACTCCTGAGGCAAATTGTGATAGATGAAAGGGAAACAATGGTTACGAAAATCTCATCAAACCCTATCTATAAATGAACACATGCCTAATTTCATTTTTTGTTCTTCATTTCATGGCTACTAGCCTCCCTCTAAATTGAATCTTGGTCAAGCAGTTAATTGAGCACAAGTCATGTTTAGAAAAATGATTAGCAAAGTTAAACTTTAGCTCTAAAACATTTTAATCATTGGGAGTAGAGGAGATTGGACAAAAAATTTTAAGACAGCCAAGAAAAAGCTGGGGTACTATTTAAGAGATTTTTCTGGAAAAATTTCATCCATGGTCTTTCAGCTAATCTCCTCAGTACATATCAGTGCAAGATTCATAGTCATTGCCTCTTCCTTTGTTAATGATTTAGAATTCATCGCTATACTCTCCAAGAACTGTCCTTCATCCAATTATTTTACATTTATGACTCATTGCTCTTTGTGCCAGGGAATTTAGTATGCTGATTAAATATGCAAATTACATTTTTATATTAACTATTTAAAAGTACATGCTTTCATGGAGAATAGAACATTAAAAATTAAAGAAGCTTATCAAATGCCATAGAGGATTTTCTTAATTATGTATTTTTCAGTTGAAATATGGCAAGTAAATAATGACTATAAGTTTATGCATATTTTTATTAAAATGTGTTCTAAGACTAAAAAAGTGTAGAGAATGACTCTTTTACATGATTTCTGTACACACAACTAAAATATAAGTGGCAGTTACCCAGTATTCCATTAATTTTCAATTTATTGGGCTAGAAATTTATGCAAGGCTAATGAAATACAACCCACTGATCTTTTCTTTACTAATGGCATAGTGACATTTCCTCAATATGTATAAAAAAACTAAGTGCACAGTATACAAATATGATTTAATTTACTACCACAATATTTACTACTCATCAAATAGTCAATACCTTTATAGCTATTTAAAGGATAGGATTTTAAAAATTATTGTATTATGATCTTCAAGAGAAAACAAGCATTTTCATCTTTAAATAAACTGTATAAGTCAAGATATTGAACATATGGGAATATAATAAACAATCATTCCAACCATAGATTATGCACTAGTCATTTGTCTCTCATGAAAAATTGTCAGAATCATTTCAAAGAAATCAAAAAAATAATATTTAAAGAGATCTCCTCCGTGGTTAATTTATGTCACAATATGTGAAATAACTTATGTTTCCATTATGAGAGCCTAATTTTAATGTTAGTGATAAGATTATAAAACAGCCAAAAGTACCTAAAGTTTTTATTCAGGTTATTTTCCACTATATAGTTTCATATATGATCATGCTATTACTTGGTAAAAATAAACACACTACTATTATAAATGTTATACTTAATTCCTAGTGAAAATTCCATTTAAACTCTGACTATGTTTGCAGTATTGCCCATATTCCTAAAGGAAAGAAGTACAAAGTATGTGTTAAACTACATTACATGTATTAAAATTACATGATAGTTATGTCTAACCTCTGATTCATGCATTCCATGTAGGTGCCTTAGGTGAAGAATTGTTCTGAATGCAACCCAACAAAAAATTTAAATTTTTTGTAGATTTATAATTTTGTGAATATTGTAAATGTAAAATGTTGTGAAAGTTTTTGAAAATAATTTTATAACTATATTGGATGATTCTCATACATGATTTTTTTAGATGAAAAAGTCATATTGCATTATCAAACTATTGAATAAGCCTGATAGAGTCTCAGTAATGAATTTTCACTTTAGCTGTACAATTCTGCACCAATCAATTCACATATGTCTTTGATGTGGGAGTCCCCTATGTGTGCTGTGATTAGCATTAATGAATAAAGAAACTGCCTGGCCTGTTGAAAGGGCAGAACTTAAGTAGGCAGGGAAGAAAAAACTGAATGCTGGGAGAAGAAGAGAGAGAGAAGCCAATGATTCTCCACCTGAAACAGATGCTCGTTGGAATCTTGCCAGTAAGCCATAGACACGTGGTGATATACAGTTAATGCTGTTGAGTAAAATAAAAATGTAAGAGTTAGCCAATAGGAAGTCAGAGCTAATGGGCCAAGCAGTGATTTAATTAATACAGTTTCTGTGTGATTATTTTAGTTCTGAGTGACTGGAATGAACAAGGAGCCCTCTCCTTGCAACAATTGGTGCCCAACATGGAGCACCAGATAACTATGTAAGTCACAAAACAATCCCACACCAGTTCAGAATTATGAATAATAAAAGGGTTATTTATTTATTTAAGGGGAACACTTAGAGATCACTATCCTAAACAATAGTCCTTTCTGTGAACAGGAACAGAGTCTAGCAGCCAGAACTGGGAGCTGGAAGCAATAGAGCAGGTGCATGTTTACCACTCTTTTACAGTATAAGAGACCACCCCCAAGTATCTTAAAGGTATCTTTAAAGGCTACTTGCTGAAGGAACAGAATACACTCCCACAGCATGTCTTGTTTTGTGAGTTTTATTTTTAAAAAAATATTTATTTATTTTTTAACAGTGTTCTGACTGCATGTATGCCTGCAGGCCAGAAGAGACTATGAGATCTCATTATAGTTGGTTGAGAGCCAACATGTGGACTCTGGGACATTATTGCAGTTCATCTACTTCTTGGCTTGTCTACCATTGACTCCAATATCTAAGTTTCCACCTTTTCTTATTTTCAGAAATAATAATTGAATAATTAATTTTAACTTACATCTATTCTGCTCATCCTCCAATGTCTTTTTTATTTAACTTCATAAATTTCATATAATATATTCTGGTCACAGTTTATCCTTTCAAAACTCTAATCTTCTCACCTCCCCTTCCCACCCAATTCCACAACCTTTCTTTCCTTGGAAAACAAACAGGCAAACAAACAAAAAAACACAACCAATATAAAATAGGACAACATCAAAATAAACACAAGAAACACACATGTATCTTTATAATCAAAATGAACAATTTGATTGGAAATATGAGAATACATGCCTCTAACTTAAAAACCTTTAGTTCTATAGAGAAATCAAACTGAAATAGAGTTGGAAAACTGCTCCCTGTTGTTTATTTTCTATAAATTATTGACTATAGAACTATCATTATTATTCTTATCCAGGGGTACACCCTGAAATCTAGTATACTAACCTATGTCCATTTATGCAATAGTGGCATGACTATTGTGGGGATAACCAACCACTTCACAATTGACTTTGAGGCTTACCTCACATGTGACAATTTATGCCTAGTATTGTACACCTCGTCTAAAGCCCATATAAAAGATAACATGTCTTGCTGCTGTTTTGCTAAACAGACACAGTGGCCCATATATTGGTGATATTCTCATCTTTTATCAGAGAGGTATCTTTTTCCAGTAATCAATAGTTAGTGAAGAGATTCACATAAAAAGCAAGTGATAAGAATAAATGATTATTGACTTGTCTGCCTTAAATTGAACCTCTTACTTACATCTCTCTACACAGGACTCAGTGAGAAACTGGTCTAAGAACTGTGTAAGGGGAAACACAGGCTGCAACTTCACAGAGAGCTCTTAGAGCTTAATGTGCATCCACCTAGCAGAACACATAATTCTATAGGCCCTTCATACCAGGCCCTTCCCACACCTGCCTCAACTTCTGTAGCCAGCAAGCAGGCAAGCTTCCTACAAGTAGGCTGCACCAAGACCCTCACCTCATCCATTGTAGTCTGTAAGCTACAAGTCCCATTCTGCCCCCAAACTCTTCTATCATGTGCTGCCTTAGAGAAACTCTGGAGCGTAGGCTGCAAATACACAGAGATGTCCAACAGAAGAACTTTGAAGTAAAGGCTGTAACTACATAGAGTAGACCAAGAGGGCAAACTAGGAGAGTCGACTAAGAGTGGACCAAAAGAGCAGGACAAAACAGACCTCAGTGGCTTACTGAGACATAGGCAACAATAGTACAAAGCAGACAAAGAACAGTTCCCAATGAAACAGAGAGTGACTGCAAGGACTGGACTGAGACACAAAGACACTGCTGGCACCAATTGGAGGAAGAGATGGGTAGGTGCCAATGCAAGAATTCATTCAATGTCCTAAAAGGCAACATGGTAAAACCAGAACCCAGTGGTCATACAACAAGAAGACTTGACAATCCTGACACAGAAGAAGCAGAAGAAAATAATTATAAATGTAAATTTATGAAGATGATGGAGATCTTTAAAGAGGAAATGAAAAATTTCCTTATAGAAATGGAGGAAAAGACAAACAAAACATTGGAAGAAATTAATAAATCTATCAAAGAAAACCAAAAAAACCCAATCAAATGGATAAAACAAACAGTTCAAGACTTGAAAACTGTAATCTAGGCAATAAAGAAAACACAAACAGAGGGAATTCTGGAAACAGAAAATCTGAGTAAACAAACAGGAACTACAGAAGCAAACAGTACCAACAGAATACAAGAGAAGGAAGAGAGAATCTCAGGTTTTGATGTTACTGTAGAGAAAATAGATTTATCAGTAAAAGAAAACATTAAATCCAACAAATTCTTAACACAAAACATCCAGAAAATCTGGGACACCACAAAAAGACCAAACCTAAGGATAATAGGGATAAAAGAAGAACTCCATCTCAAAGGCACAGAAAATATGTTCAACAAACTAATAGAAGAAAACTTTCACAATGTAAAGAAGGATGTTCCTCTGAAGGTATAAGAAGCTTACAGAACACCAAATAGGCTGTACCAAAAAATGTGTCTCTTCACCATATAAAAGGCAACAGGCAAAACATACAGAATAAAGAAAAATATTAAGAACTGCAAAGGAAAAATATCAAGTAACATCTAAAGGCAGACCTATCAGAATTACATTCAAATTCTCAAAGGTAACCAAGAAAGTCATAAGGTCCTGGACAGATATGCTGAAGATACTAACAGAACAGAGATGCCAGCCCAGACTAAAAAGCAAAGCTTTCAATCACTATCAATGGAGAAAACAAGATATTCCGTGACAAAACCATATTTAAATAAACCTATCCACAAATTCAGCCTTACAGAAAGTACTAGAAGGAAAACTTCAACCCAAGGAAGCAATCTTCACCCACAAAAACACAGGCAACAGATAACCTTTTACCAGCAAACCGCAAAGAAGGAAAACACACAAATACTACTCCTGAAAATTAATAGGAATTAACAATCACTGTTCATTAATATCTCTTAATATTAATGGACTCGATTCACCTAAAAAAAGACACAGGCTAAAGAAATGGATATTAAAACAGAATTCATCCTTCTGCTGTATACAAGAAATACACTTCAACTTCAAAGTCAGATATTACCTCAGAATAAGGGGTTGGGGAAAGATTTTCCAGTCAAATTAAAATCAATCAGAAGTGATAGAGAAGGACACTTGATACTCATAACAGGAACAATCCATCAAGATGCAGTATCAATCCTGAACATTTATGCCCCAAATATAAGAGCATCCATATATGTAAAAGAAACAGTACAAAAGCTGAAATCATACATCAAAGGCCACACACTAATAGGAAACTTCAATACCTCACTCTTCACAAAGGACAGATTAAGCATATGGAAACTAAAAGAGAAATAAGAGAACTAACAGATGTCATGACTCAAATGGACTTAACAGATACCTACAGAACATTTTACAAGATGGACAGGGCTCAGTTGAACCTGATGTGGGATTCCCCTCTGTATTCTGTGACTATCATTGGTTAATAAAGGAGCTGCTTTGGGCCTATAGCATAGCTAAGGGGAACAGAGCTAGGCATGGAAATCTAAACTGAAGTCTGGAAGAATGAAGGTGAAGTCAGAGAGAATCCATGGAGCCACAGCTGGAGACAGACATGCTAAAATTTTGCTGATAGGCAACAACCTTGGGGTGATGCACAAATTAATGGAGATGGGTTAAATTAATATGTAAGAGTCAATGGGCCAAGAAGTGTTTTAAATAATACAGTTTCTGTTTGGTTATTTTGGGGTTAAGCAGCCAGGAACCAACAAGTTGCCTCCTTGCAACAAATTGGCACATCGTGTTCGACTAAACTCCACATAATACCTAAGAAAGCTTAAAAAAGGCTTCTTGGTAGTCAGCATTTTGCTAGCAGCATGCTGTGGTTCCTTTAAAAGATGTTTTCCTGATTCAGTGGTAGCAACACCATTTTAAAATGCCAGTTATCTGGGCCATGCTGCCAACACAACCTATGGCTCTTTCAGGAGACCAAGCAATTGAATGGGGTTTGTGAGCAATGTGTTACGGCTTGCTTGTTGGAAACATGGACTGGCTGTATGGCTAGAAATGGGGCATTGTGCATGGCTTTCATAGGTAGCGAGCAGCTCCACCATGCTGGGTTGGGCAGGGCAAGCAGGAAGTACCACATTTCCCCTAGCAATGATGCCACTTAAGTTTTTAAGAAGTGCTTAACATTTTAAAAAGTGCTCCTGGAAAATAAAAAACAAAGACCTCTAAATGGGTCACAGTGCTGGATAAATGTACACAGGCTTGGGAGAGAGAAGAAAAAGAGTACAGAGAGGTATAAAAAGAAGTAAATGGCTTTTAAAAAAAACAATCTTTAAAGAAACAGAGTACAGACAGCTACAGAGAAAAATAATAAAGATAATAAAATAAAAATAAAGTAATAGGATAAAAATAAATAAGCCACTTACAGATGGACTATACATAGAGAGTTTGAATTATGTATATTATTATGTCTTCTTTGAATTGTTTGACTTTGAAAGAGTTAAGTACACGAAGGTATCATGAATTCCAAATTTGGGTCTAAGGATATGTTGCTTTGGAAAAGATGTTCTTCTTTTGTTTCCATAACGGATGAGAACCTGTGGATTGCTTCCAGACTGGTGTGATTTGATGGAACAAGATCCCCCCCCAAAGTTTGCCATGAGCACCCCCCAAAATTACTACACCCAACAATCAGCAGGAAGCAGTATGGAGAAAACTACACCCATATTCCCAAATATTGCTTATAAATATTCTTTTACATTTAATGGGGGATATGATATAGATATGAATAATTTGTATTGGTATAGATCTTGGTTTGTTGATACAAATTTAAGGTCAATTTTGTTATATGTATATTTCTGATCTTGATTAAGGTTTATGTTTTTCCAGCTCATTTAAAGATATAATGCATAATTAAGAAATATTAGTTAATAGATTGTAATCTATAATAGTCAAGCTTGTCATCATGTTTGTTAGAGTTTCTAGATGTATAGAGTTATATTTCAGTTAGATAGGTATTCTTCAAATCTTTCAGAGACCTTCAGAAAATGGCATTTAAAAACTTTAAAAACTTAAGACTTTTGATGACAGTGAAACACATCTGCTCCTGGAAGCCTCAAGCTACTTTAAGAGGATGATGGGCATTGAAGAGGCTCCTTATTGAGTTGGTTAGCCATTTGGGCAAGAAATTGCACTTGCCTGGAATGTTTGATGAACTGAACAATCAGGACCCACAGGAAAATGACTGTTGAACTTCCCTAAAGGTAAGACCATCCTTCAGGGTTCCTGTTATATGAAACAGTCTGCTAGCCATTCTGCAGGGCACAGAAGAAAAAAGGGATGGAGAAATTGCAATATAGACAGAACTGTCTTTGAAATTTCCTGCTTAGTGGAAAAGTTTGCTGGATACTATGAAAGCTCTAGAACAAAAAGAAACAGACTCACCCAGGAGGAGTAGAAGACAGAAAATAATCAAATTGAGGGCTGGAAACAATAAATCAGAAACAAAGAAAGCTATGAAACAAAGAGCTGGTTCATTGAGAAAATCAACAAAATAGACAAACCCTTAACCAAACTAATCAAAAGGCAGAGAGAAAACATCCAAATTTAAAAAAAATCATAAATGAAAAAGGGGACATAACAAAAGACAAGGAGGAAATCCAGAGATTCATTAGGTCATACTACAAAAACCTGTACTCCACAAAATTGGAAGACCTAAAAAAAATGGACAATTTTCTGAATATGTACCATATACCAAAATTAAATCAAGGCAAGATAAACAATTTAAATAGACCTATAACATTCATGGAAATAGAAGCTGTCATAAAAAAGACCCCAACTAAAAAGGTCCTTGGCCAGATGGTTTCAGTGCAGAATTCTAGCACAACTTCAAATAAGAGCTAATACTTAGACTCCTCAAAGTGTTCCACATAACAGAAACAGAAGGAACATTGCCAAATTCTTCTTATGAGACTACAGGTACCCTGATAATGAAACCACACAAAGACTCAACCAAGAAAGAGAATTACAGACCAATCTTACTCATGAACATAGATACAAAAATACTCAATAAAATACTGGCAGACGAGATCCAAGGACATATCAAAAATATCATCCACCATGACCAAGTTGGCTTCATCACAGAGAGGTTGGGATTGGTCAACATATGAAAATCTATCAATATAATCCATCATATAAATAAACTGAAAGAAAAAACATATGATCATCTCATTCAATGCTAAAAAACATTTGAGAAAGTCCAACACCCCTTTATCATAAAGGTCACAGAGAGATCAGGGATTCAAGGAACATATCTAAACCTAATAAAAACAATATACATCAAGCCAACAGCCAGCATCAAATTAAATGCAGAGAAATACAAAGTGATTCCAGTAAAATCAGGAACAATACAAGGTGATCCACTCTGTCCATATATATTTAACATAGTTCTTGAAGTTCTGGCTAGAGAAATACAACAACAAAAGGAGATCAAGGGGATTCAAACTGTAAAGGAAGAAGTCAAACTTTTGCTATTTACAGATGATATGATAGTATACATAACTGACCCCAAAAACTGTACCAGAGAACTCCTACAACTGATAAATACCTCCAGTACTGTGGCAGGATACAAGATTAACTAAAAATATCAGTAGTCTCCTATATGTAAATGGTAAAGGAGCTGAGAAAGAAATCAGGGAAATATTACCTTTCACAATAGTCACAAATAACAGAATGCCTTAGGATAACATTTGAGGTCCCAAAGAAAGGAAAGACCTGTTCAACAATAACTTTAAGTCTTTGAAGAAAGAAATTGAAGAAGATACCAGAAAATGGAAAGATCTCTGGGATTATATACTCATAGCAGTTTCTAAGAAAATTTGAAATCAACCTACCCCAGAACTAATGGTAATAAAACATATTCATAACCTACAAAATCCCACACTATGTATGCTATAAATATGTTTTATTACCATAGGTTAATAAGGAAGCTGGTTTGGTCCTATGGCAGTGTAGAATAGAGCATCGTAGGAATTTCATGCAGAGGTATTGGAAAAAAGTAGGCAGAGTCAGGGAGATGCCAAGTAGATGCCAAAGGAGAAAGACACCTGGTGGACCCTTACCAGTAAACCACAGCCTCATGCCAATACACAGATTAAAAGAAATGGGTTAATTTAAGATGTAGGAGTTAATTAATAAAAACCTGAGCTAATAGGCCAAACAACATTGTAATTAATATTTTTCTGTGTTATAAGTTGGGTCTGGGCAGCCGGGAAAAGAATGAATGGTCTCTGCCTACAAGAACCCATTCTCTTTGGAGGTAAACTTTGCTCAGCCTGGGTATAGTAGTAATGTGAATGTGCCTTACTTTCTCTGATGAGTGGATGGGAATAGGATGGGTGAAGTTGGAGGGAAAGGGAGGAGGGAAGGGAGTGGGAACTAGAATTGATATGTAAAATGAAAAAGATTGCTTGCTTTTTTTATAAATAGGTAAAGAGAGAGAGAGAGAGAGAGAGAGAGAGAGAGAGAGAGAGAGAGAGCTAGATAAATGTGGTTTCCCATCCACAGACTCTCAGTACAGTTAGGCCCAGGGGACAGCACCTGAGATTTCTATGAATGAGCTCTGACAATTGCTGTAGTCTTTGTCTAATACTGTCTTTGTGATGTGGTGGTACTTATTTGAGAGAATTTGTTTTTGTTTTCTTTTCTGGTTTTGTGTTTTTGGTTGTTGTGGGATGTTTGTCGGCTTGTTTGTTCTTTGTTTTCTTTGAGGGAGGGTCTCACTATGTAGCCCTAGCTGATCTGGAACTCACAATATAGTCTGGGCCAGCCTCAAACATACAGAGATTCCTCTGCCTCTACTCCTGAGTGCTGCAATTAAAAACCTTTGCCACCATGGGAAGAAAAGAACTGTGTAAAACCTGGTAAATAAAATGTGAGAGCTAACGACTGAGTAACAGTTCTTTGAAAGAGTTCATTTTGAAAGATATGGCATGCCCTGGCATTCATGAACTAACAGACACTGTGGTTACCTGCACCTGCACAAGACTGTCCACAATCTAGCATGGATAGGGGAGAGGGTCTAACCGTAGCTGTAAAGCTGTTGGTAGTTAATGGCTGCTAGAGAAAGGAGGCATTTGTTTCAGGGGTGTAGACACTTGCTCTTGATCCAATAAATAATCCCATACTCAGTTACAAGTAAACAACAAATTACACTTAGTCATTTTTTTAAATGGCGTGAAAGTAGAAATGGGACGAGGTGAGAGGAAGAAAGGATGCACAGGAAGTAGAAAAGGGATAATAAAAATACTGGTGGCAAATATAACCAGAATACATTGAATATATATGTATTAAATTTAATAAATACATATTTTAAAATGTTTTTAGCATATGATATGAAAAATATTTTTCCTGATCTATTAACTCTAGTGATAAATACAAAACTTCTAATAAGCACATGAAAACTTTTAAGGATTCATGTCTACATTATCAGTTAAATTATGCTTTACTTTTCATAAGCATACTTTGAGAGTTTTATTCACCATGCTCTTTCCTAAAATGCAATTGCAAAGCCATGCTTCCCCAATCAGATTTCTAACAATTCATGCTTTGTCACTCAAATACCATTTTGAACTCAATTGATTCCAAAGCAACAATGCATACTTCTTAGCATTCATTTCAGTATTGTCCTTACATTTGTTTATGATTAATATTCCTTATCTCCAGTAAATCAAAATGTAACTTTATGAGACCAGGTACTATGTTTATACTTACTTTCTATTGTACGCTAGGTATAAAGCAGGATGCTGGGATTAGCAAGGAACATTTAGAGTAACTGAAAATATTTTGCTGAATATATCAATAAATTGTCAGAATGCAAGATTTTATAATACATTTTAAAGGATGCTTCATTAGTTCTCATCTATGCTATGCCTTCAAGTGTAAAATGTTCCATAAATCATTGCTTTCTGTTATTTAGGGAGAAAACTCACAGATATAAGTATGAAGAATATTATGAGTTCAAAGTAGAGTAAATATGACAGATAATTTTATATGAAAACATTAATAAATCATGGCATTAGGTACTTGGTTAATAACAGTTCTAAATATTTCCACAAAGATGATTTTGTTTTCTGTTGCTTTTCTGGGGTTAACTTGAGATCAAAGATGGTTGAGTAAACCAAGTTAATATCCATATTGTACATGGTTCTTACACAAAGTTGGAAGACTTAATAAAACGAAAGTGAAGTATTTAAAAATATTTAAATATGTATATTTAAATAAATACTTGTGCTACAACACATGTATGGAAACCAAAGGAATTCCTATAAATTTGATTCTCTTTTTACACTATGCTCTTGAGGTCCAAGTCATGTAATCAAGCTTACCAATAGGCACCTATAACTACCTCACTGGCACAGCTATCCTGCTGTCACAGAAAGGTGAATTCTAAAAATAAAATTAACAGTTATAGTAAACCACCTCCAGATTAACACTAAACACTTTTGAGCATTTCATTTCATCTCTAAAAATTTCAGATTTGTGCATTTGTAATTAAATGAGCTAATTGTTTAAAGTAAAACTACATCTATTTATATACATAGACATATTTAGATGAGTATGTAGATAGATAAGATAAGATAAAATAGGTTTTGTTTGGCTCTGTTGATCTAGAGAATTCTATCACAATACAAAATGTAATAGAAAAAATTAATAAGGTCTAGTTTTCTATGAGGAGACTGTGTTTTCCTTTGGTGTGTATTAATTGTATGTGATACCAGGTTACAAAGGAAATATTTCATGTATGTATACATAGTGTATTTTGAGCATATTCCTTTTTGATGCCTTCACAATCTTTTTTTCTCACCTCTCTCCCATCTATTAGTCTCCTTTGCTCCTGGGGAATGTTCTTTTATTTTCATGTGACTGTGATGATGTTATGTATCTATATTAAAATACTATATAAATAATTCAATAATTTACTGGGCAAGCAAACAAGGCAAGGCAAATAACTGTCCAATGACGAAAAACAATGAACACATGAAAATATCATTATCTTTAGTCATCATTAACATGGGAAGCAAATTTACATTAGGATTCCATTTCACACCAATTAGAATGATTATCACCAAGAAAATGGCAAATACCAACAAGGATTCAAGAAAAAAGGAACAATTTTAAGGCCACTGTGAAAATCAGCATGGGAGTACACCAACTAAAAATAGATCAAGCTTTCATGTTTGAAATATTCTAAGTCAACAAAACACATAGATAATTGTACATCAATTTTTATTGCAATATCATTCACAGTAGCCAAAATATCAGAATAACCTGATGTCCTTCAACAGATGAATGGATAAAGAGACTGTGTTATCTATTAGGGATATGCCCAAAAGTTACTCAATCATACTACAAGAGCATTTGTTCAACTATGTTCAAAGCAGCATTATTTGTAATAACTAGAACCTGGAAACAACCTAGATGCCCTTCAATCAAAGAATGAATAAAGAAAATGTGGCACATTTACACATTAGAGTATTAGTGAGTGGTAAAAACAATGACATTTTGAATTTTGCAAGCAAATGGATGGAATTAGAAAACACTATCCTGAGTGAGGTAACACAAACCCCAAAAATGATGACTATAGTACATATTCACTCATAAGTGAATACTAGCCGTAAAAAAGGACTTTGAGCCTATAATTCATGATCCTAGAGAAGCTAAGTAATAAGGTGAATCCAAAGAAAAACATATATATGTCTACCTGGAAACTGGAAAAAGACAAGATCACCTGATAAAATTAGAAGCATGGGGGTGGGGGTAGAAGGGAGGGTAGAAGGGGCATAAGAGAGGAGGAGAGGGTTGAGGAGAACTTGAGGAAATGGAATAGTAAAGATGGAGGAAACACAGAGATGAGAGCAAGGAAAGAGATATCTTGATTGAGGAAGCCATTGTAGGGTAAGCAGAAACCTGGCTCTAGAGAAATTCCCAGGAATTCACAAGAATGACCCCAGCTAAGACTCTAAGCAATAGAGAAGAGGGGCCCTGATCTTGACTTGCCCTATAGTCAAACTGATGAATATCTGAAATATCACCATAGAACCTTCATCCAGCAACTGATGGAAACAGAGGCAGAGACCTACATCGGAGCACTGGACTGAGCTCCCAAAGTCCATCTGAAGAGTTGAAGAAATGAGAATATGAGCAAGGAACTCAACACCATGATGGGTTCCCTCACTGAAACAGTTTGCCTGAGATAATAGGAGTGCACCAACTCCAACCAGACTGGGAAGGTACAAGCATATGACCAAACTAGTCCCTCTGAATGTGTTTGACTGTTGACTGAGTTTTCTGTCCTGCCCAGACCTGCAGTCATTCAGTCCCAAAAAATCACACAGAGGTCTACATTAACTATAAACTGATTGGCCCATTAGCTCAGGCTTATTAAATCTTATAACTTATACTATTCCATTATTCGTGTCTATGTTAGCCATGTGGCTTGGTGCATTTTTCAGTAAGGCAGCCATATCTTGCTTGCTCTGTGGCTGGATCAGGACTGCTGAAATGAGCTTTCCTCTTCCCAGAATTCTCCTGTTCTTATTGACACACCTCTACTTCCTGTCTGGTTGTCGTGCCTATACTTTCCACCTGGCTACTGGCCAATCAGCATTTTATTAAAACATAATTGACCAGGTATAAACCATTGTCTCATAGCACTCTCCCCCCCCCCCTTTTTTTAAGGAACAAGAACTCTGAATTTAATACCATTACTTAGCTTTTCTCCTGACCAATATCCATAACAACTTGTAACCAACATTCTAAACAAAGGAAAATATCCATAGTCCATAGTTTGGGAATGTGGGTGTAGTGGGTGTACTTCTTGCTGTTTGGGGAGTGCTGATAATCCCATGGGGACCTAAAGAAAATTTAAAATGATAATCAAGCCATGACTGGAATATCCAGTGAGTCTTGATTATCTCAGGCAGCAGTCTTGAATCTGTTCTGGATGTAGAACTCAGACACCTAGGCCATCTGTTCCTACCAGAGAATTCTCAGGTGGTCTCTCTTGATCAAACCTAATTTTTCTTAACTCAGAATGAATCCACAGCCTCTCATTTCCTGTGGAAACAAAAACAAAATCTCTTCTCCAAAGTAACATACCTTTTGTCTTCAATTTCAAAGTCAAGGTACTTTCAAAATACTTTTCTTGGATTAATTCAACAGCATGTATAAACAAATATCTTTTAGCAGCTGTTGCTGCTTCCTCAGTATTCAAAAATTTCAAAGAGAACATAATGGCATACAATATGCCATTACTCTACAATTGATACAATATATCAATACTCTCTGTGTATTTTTCATCTTTATGTGGCTTTATTTTAACCGCTATTTTGTTTATTTTTACTTTTAATTTTTGGCTTTCTG
>JAQHUG010000075.1:6367280-6385036 GCA_028555095.1 Dicrostonyx torquatus | reverse complement strand
TGTTAATTAATTAATGGGGCTGGACCACCAGGTCCCAAGAGGTATAAAATGATAGGCCCACGTGGAATGCGCTCTCTCTGTGGATCGTCAACCTGCCTGCTTTTTTGGAGGAGCTCTGTTTGGTGGTACAGTAACCTGTGTGTATTTTGCCCCTAGTAAACTGTGGGTCTCAAATAAACTTCCACAAAATAACTGAGATATAATGATAGAGTCCAAGGAAAGCCTGGGTCACATAGGAAAATCCTGTCTCAAAAGCTGTTTTGTACCTTGATAAAAGATTCAGTTTAACTTTTTTGACTTGCATAAGCACACGGATTTAGTGAGATCAAATCAGTAGCAAGTGATCTGAACAGGCTTCTTTAAAAATCATCTTGGTATCCAAATGGGAAAATGGAGTGCTAATATTTTAAAACTGTATAATATTACTGAGTATAATCAGAAATATTCCATCCAAAATGTTTAGCAGAACTAACTAATAATAGTTTACAGAGCCCTTATCTAAAAAAGAAAGGAAGAAACACAGCTGATGTATATGTTTGAATTGTTTCAGCATGTATGTACATTTTTATGTAATTTTTACATTTTATGTAATTTTTGTGCAGTATATTCATCTCCAACTTCACATGGGAGATCGAAAGATGTGTCTAAAGTAGTTATAGCTGAAAACTGGAGTACTGTCTATTTCAAAAGTACAAGATAGCCAGCTGCACAGTGGTGACACACACCTTTAATCCCAGCTCTCAGGGAGGCAGAGGCAGGTGGATCTCTGTGAGTTTGAGGTCAGCCTGGACTACAGAGTTAATTCCAGGACATTCAGGGCTGTTACACAGAGAAACCCTTTTTCAGAAAAAAAAAGAGTCCAAGTGTAACTAAATTTACAGAGCCTTTCTGTAGGCAGTAGCAGCCTGTTTGTTCCTACCCACCAAAACCAAAAGTAATAACACAGAAACTGTATTCATTACAATACTGTTTGGCCAACAGTTTAAGCATATTTATAGCTAGCTCTTACATCTTAGATTAACCCATTTCTATTATTATATTTTACCACAAAGCTTGTGGTTTACCAATAAGGTTCTCAATGGCAACTTGGTGTCTTTTTCCTATGGCAGCTACATAGTGTCTCTTTGTACCCACCTACTGTCTCTCTAAATCTTTGTTTGGATTTTCTGCCTGCCTTTGCTCTGTTAAGCCATCAGCCAAAAGCAGCTTCTTTATTAATCAATGGCAATAAAACCTATTCACAGCCTACAGAGGGGAATCCCAAGTCACCTTTCCATGACCTTAGGCTTTTTATCTTTGTGTTTACACGGAAGAGTTGCATAGACATTTTGGTGTTAGTAATAAAAAGGAAACACATCACATTTTTTTAACTTTTGTAACTTACTTGCAAATTTTAAAGGAAGAGAATGGGAGTATTGAGAATGAGATGTGGTTATTCACAAAAAAGTAATTCCTGAAAGAAGAGTAACAAAGACATAAACAAGGGAATTTGTTGGATTGCTTAACACAATGAGAGTCTAAAAAGTTCCATGCAACCACTAATAGCACAGCTCAATCTATGAAGTTGTAATCATCAGAATCAGGGAGATAAAGATGCATCCCTCAGAGGTCAAAGGTTCTAGAGGCTGCTGGTAGAAAGGTCCCAGGGAGCTGCTGGTAGAAATAACAAATTCTGAATACCAAAGTCTGAAGCAGGAGGAATCTGAGATTCAGGGATAGCATCAAGAGCAGAAATCACACCCACTGTTGAAATAGAGAGAAAGACAGAGAGTCAAAAATATAGACTGGTTCACCATTGTTCTTGCCTCCTCTATTTAGATTCTCAAATGATTGGCTCTTGTGCTGGTTACAGTTTAATGTCAACTTGATACAACTTAGAGTTACCTGAAAAGAAGGATCTTCAGCTGAGGAATTGTCTTCTTCAGATTGTCCTGTGAGCATTACCTTGACAGAATATTTTTGTGGGAGGACCTAGTTCACTGTGGATTTGGGAGTGGGGCTTCTGAGTTTGTCAGAAGACTGAGCACGAATAAGAGAGCAAAAAATGCCAGTGATTTTTTTTTCTGAGTGTCTGTTCCCGGCTTCAGCTTGAATTTTTGCCTTGACTTTCCTCAATAATTGATTATGAACAGAAAGTTTAAGATAAAATAAACCCCTCCTCCCCTAGTGGCCTTTGATCTTTGACTGCTTTATACCAGCCCCAGAAAGACAAAGTAGAACAGATGGTCAACTGAGAAAAAGTCAAGCTAAGATGAATACACACAGTTCTGCAAATAGGATTTGATACAAGTGTTACTTGAAGAGGTGTCCTGGTCATCAGTAGGCCATACATTTACACTGCTTTCTGTGGAGCAACATACAAACTACTTGTATAATTTTTGTGGTGTGTATTTCCTCATAACTAATATTTGTAGCAATTCTATTTATAGATTCTCTTACGTCTGATTTCCCTGCCAAATTAAGAATAGCCTTTCTCTTTTGTATGCTCCACACTTTAAATTTTGCAGAACATTTGCCTTAATAAAGATGACAAGAGGCCTGAGACAAGTTCCCTTCTCAGGTATCCACTAAAACCATGCCATCTAGCTCCTGCAGGGACACTAGTCACTTTCAACTGGCATCTATGAATATAGAAATGGCTGCTTTTCTTGTCTTCAGTACTAAAACTTGTACTTATTCTGCACTTTAATTCTCATGAATATGCACTCCATCATTGCGCTTTTTTTTTTTTACTGTGTGCTGTCATCTCTTATTCTCACATGCTTTTGATCTAACCCCAACTATCTAGTTTTTCCCTTCATCTCTCAGTAAAATAGTTTACAGTTTTCAGAGTTTGATATGCTTTTCAAGCCATGCATGTTCTGGGGTCCTGGTCACGACATAATACTTATCTTGTATGTAAACTTTTTGGAAACCATTTTCACAGACTGTACAGAATTACCTTTTATTACTTTGATCCTTATGTCTTCATTTTCTAGTAGTTGCTTATATAATAGCAAAGTCCATATTTCCATATTCCTGGTCTATTGTTACATAAAAATAGATAAATAAGTAGGTAGAAGATAGCTAACATATGTATAGCTGATTGAAGATAGATAAATTGATAAATAGGTAGAAAGAAAGATAGATGATAGAGAGAGAGAGAGATAGATAGAGAGATAGATAGAGAGATAGATAGAGAGATGATAGATAGATAGATAGATAGAGAGATAGAGAGATAGATAGAGAGATAGATAGAGAGATAGATAGAGAGAGATAGAGAGATAGATAGAGAGATAGACAGATGAATGGGTGTATTTCACAATTTTATGGGTTCTACCACCACTGACATGATTTGCTGGAAAGATTCATATGACACACATAAACTTATCTTCTTGGCCGAGATTCATTGCAGCAAAGGATACAATGTAATAGCACCAGAAAAAAAAATATCCACTGGTAGACTGTAGTAAGATAAAAAGATTTATTATTCTCTCACTGTGGGGATTACACATACTGCTTTCCATTGAGATGAAAACTGCAGGAAAACTGCTTCAAAAGTATAGAGTAACATTATTAAGCAACAGTTTAATTAATATCCTAAGAGTTTTGTTTTCAAAGTCATTGCTTTGATAAAGATGACAAACAAAAACAGAATTATAAAAGAGACCTCTGGGACACTGAAATTGTTCAGTGATCAAGGGAATTGTCAAAACTGTACTTCAGATTACAGCACCATATCACACGGTTCACAAATGCCTATACCAAGAGATCTCACCTCCCACTTTATCTATCAGGCATATGAACATATATATTCACAAATACATAGACATGTAAACATAGATACATGCACACAAATACGATACAGTAAAATATATCCCAGAAAAGACTTCTCTACACTAACTCCTTCACATGAGTTTACATACATGAAAAAAGAACTCATTTAGCTTGAAAATCATATGTAACATATTATCATATGAATATATATAGCACATTAAGATTGATCTGTATATGTATATGATAACTGTAGCTAACGATATTGTAAATATACCATATATATCATATTTTAAACTATTGAGTTTTATTCACTTAACAAGCTTCATTAGTTTATTCTCACGAACATTTTCTTATATCAATATAATTCTTCACATTTATAGATAAACTGAAACACAAAGTACTTAGAGCTTAAGTAATCAAGTTTTAGAACTGAAATTCCAGTCTCTAGTTCTCATGACTCAAAATAGACAATGGAGCATAAATCAAATTGAAATAGAAATACTCGGGAATTCTTATAAAACCTTAGGAGCATCCCTAAGGCTTACTTGGTTTTGGAAAAACATGCTACTCTAAGTCACTTATAAAGGATAAGGTTTCTTTTGCAGTAGAGATAACGAGTGTATCCTTAAACTTTCATTAAATTAGGCCACTCCAGGAAACTACCAAAAGTGATTCAACCTCACACATATCCAGTAGATCTGAACATTCTATGCAACTATCTAAAATTCCATTCAGCTATGAAGCATGAATGGAGGCAAATGATATTGAGACAGCTAAAAATGGCTGATATTCTCAAGTTAGTGGTAAAATTGGATTGCACGCTGAATATACCCTTGCTCATTTACTGCAAATTGTGAGTTTTATACCCAAACTTAGCTAGCTACAGCATGGATCAAATATCACTCCATACCGTTTTTTTTTTTTATTTTTTATTTCTTTTGGTTTTTCGAGACAGGGTTTCTCTGTGGCTTTGGAGCCTGTGCTAGAACTAGCTTTTGTAGACCAGGCTGGTCTCGAACTCACAAAGATCTGCCTGCCTCTGCCTCCCGAGTGCTGGGATTAAACATACAGTTTTTATAAGCAAAGTCTTTCTCAAACACAATCATGTCCATTTGTTTCTCTGTTGTCTGTGGCTACTTCCATGCTACAATACAAAAAGAAAGCAGAGTATTAATGACAGAGATTCCAACAAACTCTTAAAATGTTTACTGCTTGGAAAAGTTGTCCAATCCCTAAACAAATTAAAGGTACATAATCTCTCATTGTACATCTATGTGGCACTACCTCCTGTCCTCAGCCTGTGAAGTAAAACCTTCATATCTTTCAACATTTGCTTTCTATTTCTTCATTGTTTATTTTACCCTGGTAGTCTTTGATAAGGAGTCTTTAGATTCATTTCACAAAACTTAATGTAAATGAAAATGTACTCTAAATTTTATGGCACATGCATGTTATCCCAGTGTTTGGAAGCCAAGACAGGAGGATCACTAAAAGTTATAAACTAATCTAAGCTACACAGGGAGTTCTAGGCCAGACAAGGCTACACAATGAGACCTTTTATCGAAAGATCAGTAACAAAAACAAAAAAAAATTAAAAATGCATTTTTATTACTTGACCACATATGAATTGGAGCCTTTACATCAAAACTTAACTTTTAATTTATTTATATTACTTTAAAAGGGACATGAGAAGAGTTCTTTAGTTTTGTTTTCATCTTTGGGACTTTGACTAAGATCAAGGGGAGAGTAGTTCTGTGCAACGTGCCTTAGCTATTTCTGCTGAAATCAAAATGATTCACAATGCTAAATTCAGAGAAATAATGTCTTAAAGTTGTTAAAACTACATATGATTATCCTGATGCTTACAACACTCATTCAAAGTTCCCTGTTGAAACAAATGCTTTTTTTGGATGCCTAGAGCAGGGACATATCTCTTCTGCATGTATTGGCTTTTTGGGAACCTAGTCTATATGGATGCACACCTTCTTAGGCTGGGATGGAAGGGGGAGGGCCTTGGGCTTCCCACAGGTCAGAGTACCCTGCCCCCTCTTAAGGAAGCAGGGGGAGGGAGGAGGGGAAGTGGGAGGGGACTGAGAGAAGGGGAGAAAGTGTAAATTTTTCTTTTTACAATAAAGAAAAGAAGAAGAAAAAAAGAGTTAGGTTCAATCCCAAAATGTGAAAAAATATGGAAAACTTCTCTCTAGAAATTACACACTTCCTGTTCTGTTGTTATTAAGATAGATGGCCTATAGCTTTGTCTAGGTTGGAAGTTCCATGAGATTTTCCCCTCCCATGTTAATATGTCTATTTTTGTCTTTGTTCAGGTCTTATTTACACAGCCATGTTGATGACATTTCATGGCTGTAGTTTAGGATGCATAATCTCATACAAACTTCCTGTTGCTCATGTTCTTACTAACTCTCTGCCCTATCGTCCACTATGATTCCTGGATTTTGGGTGCATGAACTCTGTTGTAGAAGTATCTGTTGGGACTGAAAACCACAAGATCACTTGTCCTCTGCATCTTGGTCATTTGTGGTTTTCTTTAATGGTCTCTGTATGTTGTGAGATGACATTTCTTTCGTGATATATCTTATACTTAACACAATATAAGAATAAATATTTAGAATGTAGTTAGGAACTCTGTTGGTTTAGTAAAGTGGGAGTTGTAGGTAACGAATAAATGCTGAAAGTGGGAGAAGTAGTCTGCCTCGGGGAAGAGCCCTCAGGTTTGTTATCCAGTACCAAGTGGTCAGTCCTGAAATCATATAGATATAATTAACATCATGCTGACTGAGAAGGTTGTATTTTTATATTGGAATGTGTGTGTGTGTGTAACAACAATTAAAGAAATAAAAGCCAAAAGTTTGAGAGATGATGGTGGGGTACATGGGTAGGCTTGGATGAAGGAAAGGGAACTGTGGAAACATTTTAATTTCAAAAATAAATATATATAGCACCAGTAAAACTTTATCTTCAAAGAGTTGGTGCAGACTTCTCAGGCTCAAAACAATTCAAGTCAGTTATAAGAATCCAGAAGCACCCTGTATTTTCTATTCTGCTAAAAATCCATGCTCTTCTATTCTTGTAAAATGCAGTATGCTTTTTCATCCCTCCTAAAAACGAATTTCCGTACAGACGTGCCTTTTTCTGGGCTGTCTTGGAGATTTTCTTTTTTTATTGACTTTATTGAGCTATACATTTTTCTCTGCCCCCCTACCTGCCTCTCCTCTCCCCCCTTCAATCCCCTCCCCATGCTCCCAATTCACTCAGGAGATCTTGTCTTTTACTATTTCCTATGTAGATGAGATCCATGTATATCTCTCTTAGGGTCTCATTGTTTTCAAAATTCTCTGGGATTGTGTTTGTAGGATGGTTTTTTTCCTTTATGTTTAAAAACCACTTATGAGTGAGTACATATTATAATTGTCTTTCTGAGTCTGGGTTACCTCACTCAAAATGATGTTTTCTAGCTCCATCCATTTGCCTGCAAAATTCAAGATGTTGTTTTTTTTTCTGCTGTGTAGTACTCCATTGTGTAAATGTACCACATTTTCCTTATCCATTCTTTGGTGGATGGGCATTTAGGTTGTTTCCAGGTTCTGGCTAAGGCAAACAATGCTGCTATGAACATAGCTGAGCACATGTCCTTGTGGCACGATTGAGATCCTTTGGATATATACCCAAAAGTGGCATTACTGGGTCCTGAGGAAAGTTGTTTCCTAATTTTCTGAGAAATTGCCATGCTGATACCCAAAGGGGCTGCACCAGCTTGCATTCCCACCAGCAATGCAGGAGTTTTCCCTTTACCTCACAGCCTCTTGTCTTTGAGATTTTCAATAGCCACAGACTTATCATTCAGCAGAACAAACACCTAGGAAAGTTTCTTGCCCTTAAGCAACCATTTTAGGAAGACTGTGAATTTCTTCATCTGAAATTGCTGCTTCTGATCACTTGGTAAACTTGCAACTTATACTGCTCTGTAAATCAATAAGTTATGGGAAGTTATTTCAGAGTTTTCAGACTCTTTTGAAAAATAATATGTGTACTCAAAGTCATGATTTTCAGTATTGGTAACTTTAAAATTAAGCTTGATATATTCAATCATAATATGAAAAGAGAGATGCAGAGAAATAACAATTAAAAATAGCCACATGAAAGATACCAACATAGGAATAAACTGGACCTTCTGAATGCGGGTGACAGTTTTATGACTGGGGCAGACTGTGGAGCCACTAGCAGTGGCACCAGGGTTTATACCTGCTGCTTGTCCTGGCTTTTTGTGACTCATTCTCTTGAGATTTTCAGCCTAGATATAGTAGGGAGGACTTTAAACCTACCCAAAACAATGTGCCTTATCCTATCTCAGGAGAAGATGGGGGGTAGAGGATATGTGGAAAGAATGAGAAGAGAGGAGGAAGTGTGAACAGGGATTGATATTGATAATAAAAAAGATAGTTTGTTTTCTTTTTAATTTATTTTAAAAAATAAAATAAAAATGAATCTATGGGCAGCACAAATTGGAATTGAAAGGTTATTAAATTGTGTGTGTGTTTTCTTAATTCTATGTTGCATTGCTTTCTATTGAAAATAATTTTATACAATGAAAATAAAGAATGGCCTCATTATGTAATTTTCCCACGATTTTAATTATAAAACTTCTACACTGCCCTGCTCCATTTTATAAGACTTCATGGAAGTAAACTCAATGAGAACCAAGATGAAGAATCTGCAACAACCCTAATTCAATCAATCTACTTTCCATCAAGTGAAGACTTCAAAAGGTCTTATTTAAGGATTTTATTATTCTAAATTCCTTCACTCCTTATTAAGCAGAAAGTTAGCTAGGGCTGATGTCTTTTCTAATTAGCTCCAACTTTCTGTGTGAGAAGAGCAATCAGACTTGTAATTCTCACCTCAAGCCCCAACCTACAGAGTTCACAAAGACTTAAAAAGAAACCATCTCCTCAGGTTGCCTATAATGAGCCTTTGAAGCATTTCTAGAGAAGTAGGAGAAGTCGGGTGAAGAAATAGCAGGAATCAAATCTTCAGACATAATGTATATATGTATCCAACCACTGATTCTTTTGAAAAATATAGTGGTAACTGAATCAATCCAAATAACTTTTATTACATTGCACAGCTGATATGATTCATTTTTCCTTTGAAATTCAAGTTAGTTCAGGTGAGTAACCTATAGCCCTTTAGGGGACAACATTGCTCTCCTAATTTCTAGAACTACCTGCCTAGCTTTCTCTTATAAGCTAAATAAAGTTCTTTTCTTAGCAGCAGTCACTATAAGCACTTTTCTTCTATTTTATTTAGGGCACATAAAAGAGAAATTGATACCTTGGGAAGGCTATATTTAAGTTATGTACAAATTTAATGTCTTATCCTAACATATCCAGAAGTTCTACTTTCTGCCATTTCTCTATCAAGCAAAATTCAAAACCAAACAAGGGAGTCCTAGCAAGCTCTGTGTTTCCATAGTAACCAAGAAAATATCAAGTCACATATCATGATGTCAACATAGGAAAGAAAAACATATAATGACTTCAAATTGGCAAATTATTAATTCTGAATAAAACAAAAGGGAAACTGTAACCACATTTTATCATTGTATTTGACTTCATCTATTTGTTTAAAATCATAAAAATGTAACACAGAAGCTCATTTCAATGTTCACCACCAATAGTCACCAAGATAGTAAAAGATAAAGTTATTTTAAATATTTATTCTAAGAATTCATTTGATAGTATTGAAAGTGTAACAGTTGTTGCTCAGAGAAACTTATTAGAGAGGTAGATAAAACTTCCAACATATTCTTTTGTGTGAATATTAGTCATATTTCTGACTAATGTGTTAGTAAAATGAAAACATTTCTAGTTATGAAAAATTTAAGAAGTACATCATTAGCTCATAGATCTCCATGAATTCTTGTTTTCAAAATTCATGATTACAATATGTTTAATGAGTAAGATTTTAATTATATGCTTGCAATGTGGAGAGAAAATTAGAAGGGAAAACATTTTTCAAATGTTATTTGATACATGAAAGAGAAATGATAGATATCAAACTTGGTGGTAAACTACAGATATAGAAATCACCAAGGCCCAAGGTCATCTGGATCTTTTGGGAAATGTTAAAATATGGGTAAATCAAGAGGCATAAATGAGAGCTTCTGACTTTCTCATATATGCAAACAATCACATGAGATTAAATTAAAAGGCAGGTATGGATTCATTTAGAATGCTTATTTTTCTTATAGTTTAACAGATTTTTATAGTTATAGCTCTTAAATTTTGAGGCAAAAAAATATCATTGCTTTGCTTTTTAAGGGTTCCTGATTCAAGCCCTGACGTAGTTTCCCAAGTAAGAAAAGGGCTTCAGGTCATAATACAAAGGCTACCATTAGAGAATAAAATTACTGCTTGTGATTTCATATTTGAGAGTAATTAGAAGACAAATTTAGTTCAGTGTGAATTTTAGTGGCAAACTCAGTCACAAAATCAGAAAGTTGGATGTCTACCATAAGATTTTATTGCATTAAAGCATATGAAAATATTATTAGCACTTCACCTGGCATCTTTTTTCTTTATTCTTTGTCTAAGTGTTTGGCATGATGGTTCATGCCTATAGACTCAGTATTTAGGACACAGTAGTAAAAGGATCATCTTTGAATGCCAGAACATAGTAAGTTCCTGGCACACCGGAGCTACATAAGAAGAACCAGTATCAAACAAGCAAGCAAGCAAGCAAGAAAGCAAACAAACAAACAGAAGCAATGCAACTGGAATCTAGGAAATAACTTAAAATTATTTCTGAACACAATTATTACTGAAAACAAAATTATTAGTGTATCCTTCAGGATTAGCCTGCCGATCATCGTTATGATTGTCAAGATTTTCATACATTTAAAAAAAGATATATAAATTCTTTAATAAAATGTAGAAAGTTACTAAATGATATTGTTATTATTCTAACAATGAAAAGAAATAATAATTTGTAAAAATAGTCAGAGAGTTAAGAACATCCATGAAAGCAAAATATATAACCTCTCCTAAATGACAAAAGCTTACACTAAAAGGAGTAATCTGTATACACTTTTATCTTATATAGATAGAAAGACACAAGCAGAAACTCACAAAGACAGCAGAAGTAAAAAACCAAGAGAAGCTTTTAAATTATTTGACAAGCACAGGTAAGCATGATGGCTGAGACTCTGCTGTAAGAATCAACAAACATTCCAGAACAAACTCGCTGTCATCACCTATTCAGCCACAAAATCTTTATCATGGGCCGTCACTGATTGCACAGATGAACTCTGCTAACAGCAGATATAAAAGCAGAGAGACAGAAACCACTTTGATGCACTCCGGCTGTCAGTGAATGGACTGAAGTGAAGGTTGATAACAGAATAGACAACTCAAAAGCCCCATGGAAATGGAATGTGATGAGGGAAGCTGTGGAACAAAGAAAACTTCCATAAGCTCCAAAAACTATTAGCAAAGTTAAAATGTGTTTCAGGGGAAAAAAACATGCCACAGTCACACCAGTGCTCAAATTTCCAATTCTCAGGATATAGACATAATTTTACAAAATGAATCAAAAACAAATTCTAAGTACCAAACAATCTGACCAAAGTGAACATACTTGTACATTTTTTGTTCACATTGCTTAGTTTAGCAATTGACTTTTAGGAAGTTATAATATATACTAACTAGTGAGAAATTAAATCACACTGAAAAAAGAATAGGAACATTTGGTGCCTGAATAAGAAAAGCTAAGAATGACAAACTAGTTGGGTGGTAGTGGTGCACTCCTTAGTCTCAGCTCTTGTGAGACAGAGGCAGGCAAATCTCTGTTTAAAGTCAGCCTTGACTATATAGTGACTTAAAGGACAGAACAGCCAGAGCTACATAGTAAGACTCAGAAGAGGAGATAACTTTGTTACTGAAAAATTAGTTGATAAACCAGAGACTGGTGGCACAGGCCTTTAGTTCCAGTCAGAGGCATGCAGATCTCAGAGTTCAAGGACAGTCTACAGAGTGAGGTCCAAGACAGTCAAGGCTACACAAGGAAACCCTGTCTCAAACTAAAAGATAACCCTGTAGGCAAATTAATACAAAAAATTCTGAAATAAATGCATGACAATGTCAAGGGCCGTAGTAGAAAGGGCAAATAGCATGATATAGAAGAAGATAAATTTCATTAGATAAATGTGTAGAAAAATAAAGGTAATACAAAATTAAAAGCAGAGATGATATATTAAATAATGTACGATAAGTGTGGAAGGATAAACCAGGTCATTTGTGCCTACAACAGGCTGAATATAACAGAGGAAATTATCATGGAACTGCAGCAAAGGCAAAACCAAAAGGACCAAAATACATGAGATCTGTTGGAATAACATCCTATCATAAATGCATAATTAGAGATCCCAGAAGTAGAGAAATAAGAAGGATTTCAAAAGAATGTTCTGAGACTCTTTTAAAAAATTAGTCATAGAAAAATAAAATAAAATATTGAAAGGTACCAAGCCATAAAAATAATAGGTTCAGCAACTCACATAAAGGAGATATTCAAAACACCAAGTGCATAATTAGGAAATCCATGCTTCAGCAGTTTCAACCCAAAAATCAAAAATCTATATTAAAATTATACTTATGGTTAACATAAAATAATTGCAATGTTTCTCCTTCCATATTTTGATGATTGTTCATGACCAGAGTTCTAGCTTATTTCTTTATAGAAATGACAAGGCAGAAAACAAGGTATACATATTATTCAAATGCTCGAGTGAAATAGCCACCCATCAAGAATTCTATATTTAGCAAAAATGTCCTTCACATATGACAGCAAAATAAGCACATTTTAGGCAGACAAAAGCTTTGGTAATTTATTTTTTCCAGTCACCATGAACAATACTAAAAACAATACTTCAGGCTAAATGAAAATTAAATCTGATGGAAACTCAGAGTTATAGGGAGGACTGCAAAGCAGAAGAAAGGGTAAACAAATGTGAAATCACAAAAGATAACTTGAATATTTTTCTGTGAGATATATATATATATATATATATATATATAGCATTGCTTTTAAATACTGTTTGTGCAATAAAAGGGAAAGAGGAAGGTGTATATTGGGACCTTATCTAAACAGGATGAATAATAAAATGAAAGTTAAAACTAGGTGCATTTGACAACAGAAGAAAGAGGATTTAAATAAAATTTTCCTACTGAAAATTACCTGAATTTTTCATCAAATTGTACAAAATTATTTGATTGGAGTACTATGTAGTCATTTTAGCCAGTATAAAATAATGCAAAATTATACAATTTAATCAGGAGAACAGATATATAAAGTGCAGTTTGAACAACTGACAAATGTCAAGGAAGGAACGGAAGTAACAAGTAAGAAATAAACAGCCCTCACAAAATCATATTGGTTAGATTGAAAATCAAACAGATGTTTTAGATGTACATGAATTATGCATTGCAACTAAAAGCAGACTGTCAGTCTCACTAAAATGGAGACCACAGCTCTACATAGTAATAGCTAAAGCCTTCAAATACAAAGCTACAGATAGTACAAAGATAAAAGAGTAGAATTTATGACACAAAACTAAGCAAAATGCCAAATTATGTACTCCATAATGACACCAATCAAACTATTAAGAGGACAAAAGTCAACATGTATATATCCAATAACAAACGGGGCTTCAAGAAACATGAAGCAAAACTGAAACGCTTAATGAATCTAAACTCCGAAAGTTTTCTGTAGTAATGCAATATAACAAAGAAATTCCAAAGGTATAGAATATATGCATAATAATATTAATAAGCTTGATCCATTTGACACCAATCAAACAGTAGAATTTACAGCAAAAATGTTGTTTCAAAACAATTCATAGCCAAGCATGGAAGCTCATTTCTGTAATCTCAGCATTTTGGAGTCCAAGGCAGGGGGATGATGAGTTCATGGCTAGATGGTGACACACAGTAAGTCCCTGTTCCCCAAATAAAAACAATACTGGGTAATATAATACTGTTGCTTTGATTTATGAGTATAATGTGACTATCAAATTGTGTTCTCTAAATATTTAGGTTCATGCACACAGATAAGTGATGTTTTGCTCAGAGACTGTACAGAAGTTGCTAGAGTGACTCCTAACTGCTCAGAGTATAGAGAAGAAATAGTGTTTATTGTTACCCCTAAATGGAACATCTATGGTACCCTCTTGAAGACTGAGCAAGCATCATGGAGAGGAGGCAGAGAACATTTACTAGCTGCAAAGAGAGATAGAATGCTGTAGAATGCAAAGAAAGTTATGGCCATGCCACTTGCACTCATGAACTCAAAGAAACTTTGCTTCCTTGCCCAAGATTGAGCTCCTCTACCTTCCTTCATGGAAGGGAAAGTGGATCAAAAGGCCTCTCTTTTCTCTGAAGATAGATAACTACCTATTGTTGGGAATGGGAGAAAAGCATTCAGCAGGAATGGAAGTTAGACCAAAGAAGGTAATGTAAAATAAATATGATCAGAGTACATTTAATACATGTGTGCAAATGTCATATTGAACCCATTATTACATATCATTAATATGTGTAAATAAAAGGCAAAATATCTCCCCACAAAGCTATATGGAGCATAATTTGCTGTGTTCTAATCAACAGAACCAAACCTTCTTGGAATTCTCTAATTTATTCTCCTTTTCCCTCAAAATGCTTCTCTTCTACAAGGATTCAGTAAGAACCCATCCCTCAGGTCTATACTCCTCTCCTCATATACATTTAAACTGCTAAGCAACACTAAGCTTGTCACCCATAAATGATATCCCACTGGGACATGCAGCAGTCTGTCTCTCTCTTCTCAGGTTCACCACCTCCTGATGCCTTCCACCTAGTTGGGTGTGTATAATCCACAAAACTACCAAAATTTCTGCATGGGAAACACAGGAGAATAGAAAGGTAACTGAAACAAGCCACAGGACTTGAGTTCTTTGTTTCTAGTATGATGACATCATTATTTTAAGCCTTCTGAATTTCCATTTTCTTTACAGAAAGGTAGTTTTCATCACAATGTGCTTGAGATCTTTCATCACCTTAAAGAATTGTGCAACATTTGTTTTGGAGTTTTTTTTTCATTCACTGATATTGTAATTTAGAGGACACCTGAAGTGTGATTAAAAAAACTCAGTCAGAAATTGGTGTTCAACCTGAAGATCCAAAAAGTAAAACAGCCTGCCACTTGCTATTACCTTGACCTCAGTCTGAAAATGGTGATTCTGCCTCCAGGAATCTCAGAAGCAGATTGTCCCTGAGAGCTGCTTTTCCCCATGTTATATTCCTCTTTAGGGCTGGGATTAAAGGCATATACCACCGAGATTAAAGACATGCACTTTTGTGGTACAATGGTCTGTACCCTGTCCCTTGTATTTTAAATAAATGCTGATTGGCCAGTAGCCAAACAGGAATTATAGGTGGGATGACCATGCAGGAAGTAGAGGCAGAGCAATGAGAATTCTGGGAAAAGGGAAGGTTCAGTCTGTTTTTGTCACAGAAAGAAAGAGGAAGCAAGATGTGTTAGCCTCATTATGTGGCTAACACAGACAAGAATTATGGACTAATATAAATTATAAAAGTTAATAGGAAGCCTGAAATACTAAACCAATCAGTTTATAATTAATGTAGGCTTCTGTGTGATTTCTTTGGGACTGAATAACTGAGGGACCCAGTGGAACAGAAAACTCAGTCAACAATGCACCAGCCAATTTCTATGACAACTATTGTGGCTACTGGGATTAAAGGTGCTAAGTATCATTGTGGCTAAGGATTAGAGGTATATGTTACCATAATCTGGTCTGTAAGGCTGACTAGTGGGACTATTTTACTCTCAGATCTTCAGGTAGACTTTATTTATTAAAATAAAATTGAAATGTCACTACAGATACCTTCTTTACAGGTAGTTGAATAATGAAATGAGATGTTTGTAAACATGAAAAAATAGAGTAAAATTAAAGATGGTGCCAAGAGGTTCTTTGAGTCCTTTGGTATTTTCCCACAAAGAATAATCATGAGAATTGCTTATGATCTGAATATATGTGCCTGTGAGAAAAATTATAGAAAAATTTTCATTTCCTTTGCTTAAACTTTGTCATTTTACAGCAAGATCAGGAAATGACAGCAAGGCATCTGGATTTCAGAAGTGGTTGTTTGCAGGATATGCTCACAGTAATGAGAAAGTGGAAATGTATGCTGTGATAAGGAAAACTGGTTTTATCTTCTTCAACTGTTATTTAGCACTGGTTGGCATTTCATCAATTAAATCCTTCTATAGATTTATTTTTGATGATTTAATTTTATTAAGCTTTAATTATTCAAAAATATTTTATTAATTCTATGAAAATTTCATATACTTGTTTTAATCATATTCATCTCCTCTTCCCAAATCCTCCCACTCCCACCTTCCTTAATATCCACCCAACTTTGTGTTTTCAGTAAACTCATTAAGTCCAATGTATGATACCCATATATATATTTGAGTATGTGGCCATCCATTGAAGCTATGGACCTACCAGTTATCATACCCTTAAAAAAACTTTCTTTTCCAGCATCTATTAGTTACCTATAGCTCCTCAGCTAGGGTATGGACCTCTTGCTCCCTCCGTATTCATGCTCAGATTGTGTCTATCTTAGGCTTGTATAAGTACTGTGCATGCTATCTCATCTTCTATGAGTACATGTGAGCGACTGCCCTCAGGTGCCTGGAATATAGCTTTAGTCAGCTGCTGCATCTGACTTTTACAAATTGCTACTCAGTCTTCTGCAATGATCCATGCACCTTTGAGAGAAAGTGCTGTTATATTGCTCTGCTCTTTAGTATTTTCTACATGTATATACTGAAATATAATCATATATACCACTATTTTCCCTTGACTGTCCCAACTACCTCCTGAATATATACCCTTCCAAAATTCACATCTTTGTTTTATAACTTACAAAAATCCCCTTAAGTCTGCCCATGCTCTTTTACAATTTGGAGGCATCATATTATGTACCCAAAACAGAATCTAGTACATATTAGATATTTAACAAACATAAAGCAAATAGATTTTAATCCCCAGAACAGCAGGAAGTCTACTGTGCTACTATCTCTCTTAGAAATGGCTCCATAAACACAACCTGGAAAATTCCAATGTCAACAGATATGTTAACAAGGAAGGGAAAAATTTTCCACAGAGTTCCACCCCTAGGCCATCAACTAAAATCAACTAATGACTGCTGTGAGAAGGAGAATCAACTTCCTCCTGGGGTCAGCCCCATTATTGGTTATAAATGCCAAGTGATCAGCCTTGAAACTATACACATACACACACATGCACACAAAAAAATCTCAGCAGGCTATATTTAAATGTTTTAAATACACACAAATGTGTAACAAAAGTAATCAAAGAAAAATTAGCCATGAATTTGAGAGTGGGGTGAGCATGAGAGATGTTAGAGGGAGGACACCTGACAGGCTTTGGAGAGAAGACAGGGAAAGGGGGAGGTCATATAATCCTATTTTAATAAAAATGTATTAAGAATAAAGACCAAAACAGAACAAAGCAAATCAAAACTGCAAATGACTTCTACAACATCTCCACCCAAATCATTGTATAGCAAGCTGTAAGTAAATGTTGCTAAGTTTTTCAAATACTGAAATCATGAAATACAACTTGTAGGATCAAAACTAGTTTAAACCAGAATAAGGGAAACTAATAATGTCAAGAGATTAATAAAATCAGCAGATATGACAAAATAAAGATCCTGAAATTAACTTTCCCGCCTATAAAAACTACAACATCATGGATGGAAATTGTAAACATGAACATTTTCAAAATTAATAAAAATTAACTCTGAAATTACTATGAACATAGTAGCACAAATGCTTTTGTAGTACGGTTGGGCATCTCTTGGGTATATTCCCAAGAGTGGTATTGCTGGATCCTGAGGTAG
>JAQHUG010000075.1:6319619-6343922 GCA_028555095.1 Dicrostonyx torquatus | reverse complement strand
GAGCAGAGCGCCTGGGGGCTCGAGGTTGGTCTTACCAGTCCAGTTTGGCAGGTGGATCTGAAGCTGTCGCACTCACCAAGACCCCTATTCTTGACTTTCTTTAATCAGATGTAAGATTAACAGTTTGAACACAGTTATAATTGCAGTTTTTATTAGTTAGGTCCCATGAGTATAGGACCAGTGAGTGAGATTCTGTAACTCATAAAATGAAATCAGTACACATTTCTTGCTGTTAAGCTTCCTCCAGCTTAACTTCTTCAGTGTTGGGTAAGGACTGAAATATTATTTAAAAACTTTTCCACAGTGTCAACATGTGTACTTTGACACCCCAATATAACTATTTTAGTGTTGTTAGGATCAAACAATGCTTTAAATTATTTGGCACACTCTTTATATACTTGTGCAATTTCTGTCCAGTGAGGTATCTGATACTCATAAATATTTAAAGAACAATGAAGCAATAGGATTTTAATCCAGAACACATTCTTTGATATACAATATGATTTCAAGCACAATTAAAGGCTTCGCCTCATTCTTTACTTTTGTAGGGATTCCCTCACATATTTGGTGCAGTGTTGGCCTTGGTTTGGTCCTGATATATGTTCTCACTATAGTGTGGCCTGGATCTCTTTATGTAATCAGGTTGGCGTGAAACTCAAGGCAGTCTTTCTGCTTTAACCTCCCACGTGCTGGAAATACAAAAATGAGCCACTGTGCCTACCTTGAATTTTTGTTACTTTGTAAACGTTTGACAGCTTCCAAAATCTTGGTTTCAGGTTTTGTCCTTGGAGGTTTGTTTCAGCATTATGGGTTTACCAATGTTACTAACATTTTCAAAGAATAGATTATTTTTATCACTTTTTGGAATGAATGTTTTTTCCTTGATAGTCTGGAATGCTGTGGGTTATATTGAGAAAATATAACTGGGTGTTATTATATTGTCTCTTCGTCACATTCTAAGAAATTTATCTTTACTCCAGAAATGTGAAACAGTTATGACCTAGAGAAAGCAAGGCCCATAGTATAACTTCAATTTTATAACTTTCCAACAAAACAGCCCTGTAGAAATTGTCCTGATTCCAGGAGGCATCTCCATTCCCCTACAGAGAAATCAGTGGCCACATCTTAAATGGCAACAGTTCGATGGTCGATATCAAGGGAGTTCTGGCGTTCTCTCTAATAATGCTCCAATATCAGCATGTCACAGAATGACAAAATCTATGGAGGATGGATTCTGAAGAGAGACCCAATGATCTCCCTTCTTGTTACCTTAAATATCCAAAAGAACAATGACCATTTTAGACGGAAAAGACAGCTGATGAAACCTAATAACTATCATTGCTAAAGTATAGATGCAAGTTAGAAATCTATGGAGACTCGTCATTAGATAAAATTTATCTAATAAATCACGGTATAAACATGTTTAGCTATACAGATTGGAACTAATTACTCTCATTTAGATACGGAGAGAATAAATTCTAAGTTGGAGACAACTTGAGAACGTCTTAAAAGACTAGTTTTTCTTTTTGTTTACTCTTTTTACTCCTTACTCTTTGGGGTACCACTACCCAGCTCCCAAATAATCAGACAAAGATATTCTTTCTTATGAAAGCCTGGCCTTAGTCTGTCTTATTTTGAGCCAGCGTTTCTTAAATTATCCCATCTACCTTTTGCCTCTGATTTTTTTTTCTTGGTTTTTTGAGACAGGGTTTCTCTGTAGCTTTGGAGCCTGTCTGGAACTAGCTCTTGTAGACCAGGCTGGCCTGGAACTCACAAAGATCCGCCTGTCTCTGCCTCCCGCGTGCTGAGATTAAAGGCGTGCACCACCACCGCCCGGCTTGAATTTTTTTTTTTTTTACATTTCTCTATTTCTGTATATCTTTTCTTTCCTTCTTATTTTGTGGCTGGATTTGTGCCTGGGTAGCTGATCTATGGCATTCTCCTATCCTCCTTTTCTTGTTTTTCTTTTCTCTTTATTTCTTTCTGTTTATTCTCTCTGCCTAGAAGCCCCACTTCTCACTCTCCTGGCTAGCTATCAGCCATTCAGCCTTTTCTTAGACAAGTCAGGTGTTTTAGACAGGCAAAGTAACACAGCTTCACACAGTTAAAGAAATGCAACATAAAGAATGCAACACACGTTTGCATCATTAAACAAATATTCTACAGCATAAATGAATGTAACACATCCTCAACTA
The DNA here is from genome assembly GCA_028555095.1 of Dicrostonyx torquatus. Taxonomy (NCBI): domain Eukaryota; kingdom Metazoa; phylum Chordata; class Mammalia; order Rodentia; family Cricetidae; genus Dicrostonyx; species Dicrostonyx torquatus. The sequence goes on along the minus strand of JAQHUG010000075.1, from coordinate 6,341,727 downwards.
ATATTCACAACAAAAGACTAAATATATAAATATCATTTTAGCTAGAAATTACATTTATCTTTTTATTTCTAAGAGAAACTTATACCCTTGGGTACATGAAAAAATATATTCAAGTATGTGCATTGGAATATTAATTGCAGTAAGAAAAAGCTCACATGGTGGCGGTGGCACACACCTTTAAACCCAGTACTCAGGAGACAAAGGCAGGCAGATCTCTGTGAGTTTGAGGCCAGCTTGGTCTGCAGAGTGAACTCCAGGATACCCAAAGTTACACAGATAAACACTTTCTCAAAAAACAAAAAAAAATCACTAAATAGTTCTTTCAGAAAAAGAATTGAAAATTAAACTACTATATTTCTTGAAAAAGAGAGAGAGAAAAAACATGAAAGTGGCTGTGAAGGGAGATAGAGAGGATCTAGGAGGCCTTGACAGAAGGGGAGGAATATCATCAAACTATATTTACAAAAATTTTTAAAACTAATCTTTTGATGTAAAAAAAGAAAAAAATATTTTAAAAAATCTTATATGTTCTAGAGAATAGAGTTGCTGAAATCTCAAAGGCAAAATTATCTGCAAAAGGAAATTGAACATATATATATATATATATATATATATATATACACAATGTACTACTTAATTTTAAAACATACTACATAATTTGCATGTCTACACTAAAACAAAGATAAAGAAATAAACAAAAATTGGAGCTAGACCAAAGGCAGCCTAGTGCATCCCTTCACAGAAATGGAGGTGGTGAGCAGGCTTATGAGATTTACAGGTTCATCAGAGATTGAGTCTGCCATCCTTGCACTCACAGGATAACTTAAGAAAAGAAAGAAGAGGGAATTCCAAGAAACATATGTCAGGCGACTCTCACCCCTTTTACTAAGGACAGGAACAGTTTTCTCAGAGTTCCAACCAACAAATCAACTTTATAGATCATCTCCATTGTCAGAATTTTATCATATAAAAAGTACAAGGAGGGGTGGTAAGATGGAGAGCAGATTAAGTACTCAGGCACCTAGCCTTGAGGACCTGTGTTAAATCCCCAGCTCCCATGTGGTCAAAGGAGAGAACCAACATCTCAAGCAGCCCTACAACATCCATATGTGCTGTGGCATTTGGATGGGAACATGACACATATATAATACACACAAACATGCACATACAAATAAATGAATGCATTTTTTAAAAAAATTAAGTAGATGGAAACTACACTGTTTTAGGCTACAACATTTGCCATCTTAAAAAGTGGGAATTCAACAAGAAATGATCAAAGAAAACTGGTAATAAGAAAGCCATTGATAATTGTAATGCAGGGCAATATATAAAAAGTGACTTTTGTTGAAACAATGAAGTATAAAAAATTGTATAGAACATCATTTAAGACTAGTTACAATGAGAGTTGATAAAATATTTGTCCTGGTTATGGTATTTTTGTTGTTGTCATATTGGTTTGATTTTATTTGTCATTTGACACAAGTTAGGGTCATCTGAAACCTTTATTATAATAGTCTGTATGAAAGACTGTGTGACAGTTTCTTGATTAATGACTGTTGCTAGAGGGCCCAAATCACTGTGAGCAGGTGAGCAAATCATGCTACCTCTGGGCAGGTGGTCCTAGATTGTATAAGACATCAAAAGGGGCAGGCTATGCAGAGTAACCAAGTAAACAGCACTCTTTCAGGGTTCCCTGTTCTGTTCCTGTCTCCAGTTTCCTGCCCTAGGTTCCCCTATGAAAGGACAATAACTTATAAGCCAAATAAACTCTTTACTCTCTACATTGGCTTTGGTCATGGAGCTTATCACAATAGAAAGGAAACTATGACAGAATTTTGGGGAAAACTTAGGAATTGATCATGTTGTATCAGCTTACCATGAGGACATATAACAATGAATATTTAAGTCAGTATATTTAAAAAAAGAATGCCAGGACATAATACAAATGCCCTCACATATTTGTCTATCATGATACTGGTTATCATAATCAAGTTTCAGAATCAGCCCAGATGTCTGCCAGTAGGTGAATTAATAAAGAAAAGATGGTGACTATGCACAATGGAATTTCATGCACCCATGAAAAATGAAATTATGTCATTAGAAGAAAAATGGATTATGTTATCATGTTGCAGAAAATAAGCTAGATTCATAAATACAAATATCACACATTTTCTCTCATTTATGTAAGCTATAGTAAATGAAAACAATGTTATAAAAGAAAAAACAGATTGTTAAATAGGAGGACATAGAGAATATGGGTTTTTATACAGTTAATATGACAAACAAAAGGGGGAAATAAGCAGGTAAAGGCAGCTAGTTGACTGTGTTGCTGCACTAGCTAACAGTTCTCCAATCTGGTTATGTCAAAGCTTTTCAGCACACCTAGGCCTCATCTTCCATAAATGAATCACAATGTCTGATTGATAAACAATCTTAGGTATGTTCCCCTGGGTTTGAATGAAAGCAAAAGTATTTTATAGGTTCACTGTAACAACAAATCTTGCATTAGCTCTTCTCTATTGGACTCTGGTTCTAGACCAAATGTGTCTCCATATTGTATTCAAAAATTATTTATTGGCAACAGAGGTAGCTCAGACAGAGAAAGTTTATCATCTTTCACAGATTTTTAAACACACATTGCTTTACAACTGCAGGTATTATTCTCATCCCAAGAACACAAGATCAAATGATGAAGAAAGTGATACAAAAAGACTGCAAATTTCATAGCACAGAATGAGAGCAAGAGCTTCAAGAAAAGAAAAAATATCAGCCAGGGTTTTGAGATTTTTAAGAAAGACAAACTTAGCTAAGCCACAGTTACTGATCTACCTTTTGCTTAAATGACAGTTTCTATGGCTACTCGGAAGCAGACTTTCATGGTAAGCCACAAAAATGAAAAGTGCAAAAGGCTAAGAAGAAATGATGGGCCAGCTTTGTTTGTTTGCCTCCTATGACGTTTGCTATACCTTCACTGCCCTTTCTAAAGCTTTTAAGTAACAACAATGCTAACACCTCTGACCATGGAAACCGCAGTTACGAAATTATAGTTAAAAGACTTTCCTTTTCTGTTTGGTTGCCAAAAGGTCTAAAAATAAACACAATAGGTATCCATAGAAATATGTGCTAGGCTACAATATTCACATTTGCAAAAGACTCTTTTGCTTTGCAACTATTTAAAAGGAGATAATAAAACTATGAATTCCATTAAGAACATTCAAAAAAGAATAATGAACCAATTTCAACATGCATTACCTGAAGAAAGCTAGCAGGCAATTTTATAATCTATGATCCAGTAACGTTTAAGGACAAGATTTCCCTTCCAGTGTGGTATTTTAAGACTTATAAGCATCCTGAGATTTTATTTAGATTTTCCTCTATGTGCACAATAAATAACTTTCTGTTTGAATTACTTATCAGTAGGAGAAAAAGGAAGCCAAAATTGACTATTTATGCTCAGATAATAGGGAAATAAAATAAATAATAAGCAATGTCTTTGGGAGGAATAAATAGAAGATTGCAGGAAACTGAATTATTACTCATTGAGGATCAGTCATGATGTGTCCAAAGATTGGTCTAATCAAAATGAGTTTTTCCCCTGTCAAAGCAAATCATTTCTCTTGATACTGCTGTGAAAAAACTTACCTTATCTGAAAGAGAAAAATTAACCTTCTTATCTCCTTAACTTAGCTTTTGAAAAGGCTCAAAGCCAGTCTATGAAAGAAAACACCACTTTACCAATGATTCTTGATGTTTTTAAACAAACTCCATGGTATAGATAGTATTGAAAAGACAAGAGTATTAGAAACAATGTGGAGGATCATTACTGTATTTGGGTATATGAAAGATTTTTGTAGCATTTTAAAAAATGTAAACAATATAGGGCTGAATTTATTAGGGATTTTTATAAGCAATTTTTCTTTCTGTGCTAACTGAACAGGTTTAAAAATACCATTTCACTATACAACAGTGAACACAACTTAGAGCTTGTGTTCTGTAAAACAGAAGGAGATGACAAATCCTATGAAAGAAAAGTCTTTAACTAGATATGTCGTGGGCCTAGAAGAAAACCTACTACAATTATTCTGCTAAAGGAACCTAACAAAAAAAAAAGAACTTCTAATGGTGTGTCACTATACCCATCGATCAGCATCTTTTTCAACCCTCATTAGAGAGGCTTTTTTAAAAAAAGTAAATCAGAATGAACAGAGATCCACAAGTGGACAATGTGCAGAGAATGCAAGGTTTTGAAGCACTCAGTCCCAAGTGGTATGTCTTCATCAAAGTCCCCTTCCAAGACTCAGTGATTTATGAGGAAGACGACTCAGAAAGGTAGCAGGAGCCAGAGGTGATGGATGCCACCAAGAAAACTGTGTTAGACACAATAGGGTTAGTGCAAAAATGAACTCACTGAAACTGTGGCAGCATGCATAGGACCTACATAGGTTCAACCTGTGCATAAATAAATGCTAAGTAATTAAATGTTCAGATAAAGAAATAAGAAAAGCATCAGGGCTAGAGTAAGGGCTTGGCAATTAAGTGTACTTGCTCTTGCAGAAGACCTAAGCTCAATTCCAAGTACTACATGGTAGCTTCAGTCCCAGGGGAGCCAAGGCTCTCTTCTGGCCTCTGTGGGTACTAGGCATGCACATGACACAATTATATATATGACAGCAAAACATCCATCCATGTGTGTATATATAAATGTACAATAAATCACTTACTGGAAGGAAGAAACAAAAAGAATGTGCCTATCAACACAGCACTATTGAGGCTAAGAAGGTGGCATTTCCATGAATTCAAAACCAAATATGTCAGCTCCATCCTCATCCTCTTAATAAACACTTCATTTACCAATTTTGATTTATAAATTTATTTTTGCAACAAATATCTAAACAATTTAATTTTATTTTTAATGAAACAGTTACTGTAGCAAGTATTTCCTGGTACTTGGAAAAATTTTTATTATATTTTTGAGATTATAATTATGGTATTCACTCCCTCCTTGCCCTCCCTCTAAACTTTCCCATATATCCCTAATGACATTCCTTCAAAATCACATCCTCTTTATTCACTACATGTTATTTCATACATACACACATATTATTTCTAAATATAACCTAGGCAGTCTGTATAATGTTACTTTTATGTATGTTTTCAGGGTTGAACATTTGGTATTATGTAAACAACTGGTATAATTTTTTCCTTGGGGAAGACCATTTCTTCATCAATCTGCATTTCTTAGCTGGCTATAGTTCTTTGTGTATGGTTCAGGTCTCATGAGCTTTTTTCCATCCAGTTTGTAGTCCCTATTGATGTCATTCTTGTTCGGCTCATGTTTAGACAGTCACGTTGGTAAGACTTTATGAACGCAGATTCTTATGTTATTAGGAGACACAATGTTACAGCAAACTTCCCTTGCTTCTTACAATCTTTCTTTCCCGTCTCTGAATTGAACCCTGAGCTAGTGTGGAAGGTCCTTCTGTCTGTGTGTTGTTTTTCTTAATTAATGAATAAAGAAACTGCCTTGGCCTGTTAATAGGGCAAAACTTAGGTAGTTGGGGAAAACAGAACTGAATACTGGGTGGAGGAAGGCGGAGTCAGAGGGACATTATGGAGCCTCCACCAGAGTCAGACATGCCAGAACATTGCTTCATGCCAGAACCTTGTGGTGATATACACATAAATAGAAATGGGTTAAATTAAGATGTAAGAGTTAGCCAATAAGAAGCTAGAGCTAAGCTTCTAGCAGTGATTTAATTAATTCAGTTTCTGTGTGCTTATTTTGGGGCTAAGCTAGCTGGGCAGCCAAAAGAACAAGCAGCCTTCTCCTCTAATGCTGAGCCTTAGAGGTGGGAGCGCTTTGCAGCTGCATCCACTAGGACTTGGCTCCATAACTCTGCAACTTGTGCACTGACTGTGCTTTTCTGTAGCAGTTTCAGCTGCAAAGAGAAATTTCCCTGATGATGGGTGAAGAGTAACTTCTCTGGTTGAAGATTAATCTGGTTTAGGAAATTAGAGGTTGCAGATTCTCCTTCAGTAACCATGATTTCACTAACAGTGAATAATTAGATAAGTTCCTACACCTGGCATGATTTTCTATTGTTGAGAGGGCCTGAAGTCCAGTTAGAAACCTGTTGGTTGCCAGCAAAGTCACATTAATATATATATATAAAATTTGAGTGTTTGGATTGACTACAAAGAGAATGGATTTCTAAAATCAGGCTTTGCAGCTTCCTTTATCATTGAAAATATTTTTCATACAGTACATTCTAATTATGCTTTCCCTTCCTCAAGTTAATCCTAGATCCTCCCTACTATCCCACTCATCCAAATTCATACTGTTTCTTCTCTCTCTCATTAGAAGAAAAGCTGGCCTTCCTGATGGGTTTTCACAATGAACAGTTGTTTTAGTTTTTGTTTTGTTGCAATCTCTTTTTCTTTTTACTTTCCTCTCTATTTAGTAAATGTCAATGAAAGCTCCACCTCCACACCACCTTCATCAAAATAAAAACTACCCTTCCTGATCTAATTTCTGAGGGCCAAATGGTGGGCTGTAATGAATTTATCACTGGGATGAGTCACCCGTGAGACCTGTCATTATTTACCAATACTCTTGTTTTTGCAGAAGGATGTGGCAGCAATTCCATAGGTAATTACAGTTTTATTTATAATCCCCAACTGACTTAGAAAGTGATGAAGTTAACTAAAGTGAGCTCACACCCCAGGTTTTCAGTATTGAAAAATAGCATTTTACTAGATGCATTTCTGAATTGATCAGACTTAAACAATGATTCCATTATCAGTGTCCCCTAAAGCTTTTTTGGAATTGAGGAATAAAAGGAATGATTTTTATATAGCTATGTCACAATTACTTTGAAAGGGAAATTTGATGTAAAAGGAATGAATCTCTTTGATCATTGTCACCCATCTCTTCATTCTAATATTTGGTAATTCCTACAGGAGAGAAACCATGGGGAAACTACAGAACAAATGAGCAAATAACAGTGACTTCTGTATTGAGAACTGATGATACAATGAAATATATCAGGTGTGGAATAGTTGTTTCAAGCTTACAGATTCCCAACCAATAAAGAGACTGACCAGTAGTAGTCAAAGTGACAAATATTTTCAGCAAGTACTGCTGATTTAAAAATGCTAGATTAAGTCTTTTCTATTGCATATTTCTGTGCAATACAATAATATCTAGCAATTTTCTAGCAAGCCAAATTATCTATTTGAAAGCTGAGAGAGGATATGAATTGTTTCTCTCCGTGAAAATAGTGTATGCATTAAGTCATAAATTTCACTTACAAGACAGCTCACCAGTCCTCTGTTTATAGCCTCTGTCTAAACAATTCTAATAACCTTTTTATTACACATTTTGCTTATTAAAATCTATATACTAGGATGAAGGAAAAGATGCTCATCCAGGAAGTAACACTCTGTATGAAGTGACAGATGACAGAACAGGAGGAGACAGAATATAGAAGTGGCAGATTTAGCCACCATGTCTCCTTTAGAAGGGGAAAAGTGATCAGTCTTAAGTTGCTTATTACTGCAGTGAATATGTATGCACATTTGATGATGGCCAGGGGCTATCATTATGCCTCTACAACATTTAGTCTTGATTCTATAATGATGACTATTTGTCCTTAAGAAAGGGAGATTGAATTTTAAGAATATATTATTTTGAAGATTACTGTAAAGGGAGTCACATGTTACAAATATTTGATAAAAAATTTAGAAAGAATTTTTAAGGAATATGTATATTATAGAGGGCTAATTGAGACCTCTAGAAGAGCTTATTTCCTGAGACTTTATTTACCCAACATAATATTTTGCTGATTATTTGGAAATTTTGCATCATGCACCCTAATCGCCCTCACTTCCCAGCCCTCCCAGGATCACCCCCAAACTTGTGACCTGTCCCCCCAAAAAGAAGAAAAACACCACAAATCCAATTTGTGTTTCCCATATCCTCACTTGAGAATAGTCAAACTCCCAATAACCAGCCACTTAAAGAAAACTGATTTCTCAGTCAGCCCCCATTGGCAGCCACATTCAGAAATTCTGGTTTGGTCCTATGCTCCTTCAGTCCTTGTCCAACTGGATTTCATGAGCTCCAAAGAGATCAGGCACACTGTCTCAGTTGATGGGCCAGTCCCTTGCGGTCCTGACTTCTTAATGGCATGGGGACCTATCTCTTCTGCATGTATTGTCTTTTTGGTAACCTAGTCTATATGAATGCACACCTTCTTAGGCTGGGATGGAGGAGGGAGGGCCTTGGGTTTCCCACAGGGGAGGCTACCCTGCCCCCTCCTAGGGAAGCAGGGGGAGGGAGTAAGAGGTTGGGGGAGCGGGAGGGCCTGTGACAAGGGGAGAAAGTGTAATCTTAAATTTTATTAAAAATAAAAAATAAAAGAAAACTGATTTCATCCACACCCACACCAGAAGCATTCAATTATTAAGAGCTATGGCTCACCATTCTTATCACAATTCTTAAGAGTTCTCCTTGATAGTTTGATGTCTAGGCAGTTAATTTTTTGAGAATGTAATGGGTTTGGGGGTTGTTCCTCTTTCTCAATTGTGAGTCTGTACCTATCAATACCACTGAGAAGTAGTGTCCTTGTCTTTTACAATCAGCAGGATCATGAACATCTGTTGTAAATAAGGGGGGGAGAGGTGTGTGTTGTGTTCCCGGCACCCAGCTCCCAGCCGCTGGCACGCTCAGCTGCTGGTTGCTTGCTTATGCCTGAAATAACCACATGAGAATTATATTCATTTAAATACTGCCTGGCCCATTATCACTAGCCTTTTCTTGGCTAGCTCTCACATCTAAAACTAACCCATTATAAAAGTCTCTATGTCACCACGAGGTGACTTACCAGAAAAGTCTAACCTGCATCCATCTGCGTTGGAAGCTCATGGCGTCTGACTCACTTCCTTCTCTCTTCCCAGAACTTCCGTTCTGTCTACTCCGCCCACCTAAGGGCTGACCTATCATACAAGCCAGGCAGAGTCTTTATTTAACCAATCAAAGCACAGAAATAAAGACGGACCCTCCTACAAACATCTGCACGTCATCTGGAATCAGAATATGCCAAGTACCTCAGCATGGTCTCCAGTGGTATGCATTAGAGCAGGACATCAACATGGCCTTCTGACATGACATAAGCACAGACACCATCATAGCCCTCAATGGGCAACATGAACCATAGTCAGCAAAATTGTCAGCCTGGCCCATTGACATTAAAAAGGCCTCAGGTTAGGCTTTTTAGGTCACTCATAGCAACATGCCCCTGGTGATTGGACAGCCCATGAGCATAAACATGTGTTGAGGCAGTGGCACAGACCACAGACAGCCACATGGCCTTGGGTTGTAACATGGGCTGTGGATATCAACATGGTCTCCTGTGGCATCTCTTTCAGTACCTATTAACAGGCCATAGCCCCATAATGGGTGGTTTTATGAGCCCTTTGCCAGTTCATGATAAACTAATGATTGGCCGAACATTATTCAGGTCTTTTAAAGATACCAAGATCTACAGTGAGTTTGACTTTAATAGCGTTGTCATTTTCAGAAGGCACTGTTTTTCAGCATTCCTTCCTGACATCTTGTTCTTATGTTATCTCCAACACCTTTTCCAGATATTCCCTGATCTTTTCAGGAGAAAGATATTGATATCCCATTTAGGATCAAGCACTACGTAGTTGTAGTCATAACCAAATGTGATTTTTCACATTTTGACTAGTCGTGCATCTGTGCATTGACAAATGTTCAATCATGAAGGCTTAAAGCAGCACTCATTTATGTGTATAAACCTAAGCATTTAAAAAGTAGTAATTCCTCAAATACATTCCAAAACTTATCCTTTTATGCCGAAATAAGTGTAACTCTAATCCCTCATCAAAGACACTTCTCTTTAGAGAGAGAGAGAGAGAGAGAGAGAGAGAGAGAGAGAGAGAGAGAGAGACTATTACAGAAAACCACAAATGTACACAATGCTAAGATTGAGGAGAGTCAGGCTCCAGTGAATACAACTTCAACACAACTCCTATACCTAAGAGTCAGGGAACATCACAGAATGGGTATCTGGGTTCCAATCCTAATCTCTTCTACTAGCTTAATAACACTGACAGATTTTCTATTTCTGTGAATTACAGCTTCATCTGTAAAATACTAGCTAGCAGTTGTACTGAAAATTAATTTAATTAATGTATACAAAGGGCTCAGAGAAGTGCCCATTGAATGTTAAGTACTTAATAAATATGGATGGTTATTATATTATTCTCTCATTTTGTATGCATGATCAGCCTTATTTAGAAACTTAGTATTCCAAGTCTATACAATATATAACACAAACCTACATAGAAATGTGATCCATATTTGTCACTTTTACCCATTCTGTGGATGCTCAATTAAAAGAAATAAAACTTTGTAAGGTTTGTAACTATTCTCATTCTAGTAAACACACACACACACACACACACACACACGAGAGAGAGAGAGAGAGAGAGAGAGAGAGAGAGAGAGAGAGAGAGAGAGAGGGAATTTTCCCTTACAACTGATCCAAGCATCTTTCTCTTAATCACGACTTTATGTGACACATCAACTATTTTACAGAAAATTCAGTTCCTAAGTACCTCCTGCAAACATGAACAAGGCCAACTGACAAGTCTTAAGCAAACAAGCTTACCCAGGCCACCCACATAGGTTTGTTTAGCTTGAAACCAACTAATACTTCTTAGCTACAAAAACCAAAAAAAAAAAAGAAGAAAAAGGAAAAAAAATGAAAAAGCTTTGATGTTTCTCATCAGTGTTTGAATGAATTTAACTTCTGAAGCATTTTTTAGATGAAAAAAACAGAAAGACACCATTACTTTTAGATTATAATCAATGAAGCACTCATCTGCATGCCAGCCCATGCAAAAGGTCACTATGATGAGACTTGGATTGAAAAGATGCCTTTGACCACTGAATAACAAGAGATGCAATGTTTTAGTTTTTTTTAAAAAAAAAGCTTTAGTGGTTTTAGTGATAAAAGTTCTTAGAGACAGAATGACATTTGCTAATAAAGGATGTGAGTCACCAAAAGAGAATGGTCACAGACTGTAATGCATTTGTAAACCAAAGGAAAACTATGACCTGGTCTTCTATTAGTTCCTTTTTTGAATTCTTAACAAAAAGAAAAATGTCAGTATCTAAAATGTGCTTTCTAGCAGGAAGAAGATTTATATTTCTGATACCGAAGACAATTTTAATCATGGACAGGGAAAAATATGTGGACTTTGTTAGCATGAATAGCAGAGAGTACATTGGCATTAGAGTCTAATAGAATGGGTTCCTGGTAACCCACCACATTTCAGTTCCCCATGACAGAATTTCCTTTCCTTAAAATCAGAGTGATTAAAAACATTCAAACAAATTCAAGCAAATTCAGGTTTTCCTTTTTTTTTTTATATGTTTTTCTATCTTTCTTCCACTCTTACAAATTCAGGTTTACTGATACTACCTGGTGGAATTATTAAGACTTAAATCAAGAAAATTTTAACTTGGGTTTGGTAATGCACAGCTATAAGTTCAGTACAAATGAAACTAAAGTATGAAAATCCTGAATTTCTTTTTTTTATTTTTATTACTTTATAAATAATACCAATCAAAGAAGATCCTAAATTTTAAGACAACTTAAAATACATAGTAAATAAGCAGAAAAGGAGTGAAAAGAATTTCCCTAACTGAAAGCCATGTGTTAGTATGACATTAACTCATTTTATTATAATTTTATTTAAAGTGATCACATAGTTTTTTCACAAAGAACAAGAAAGAATAGATATTGCAAAACAATTCTTTAGTGAATTTCATAAAGAGCAATAAATATTCAAAAAACACATAATTATGCTATTCAATCCATAGCAAAAATATAGACTTAAAATCATATGTAAGATCCTCTTAGGAAAACTTGAAAATATTTCTTCTAAAAAAATCTAGAAAGAGACAAAGTTGTCCACTTTCTTCTCCTTTCTTCAAAGTAGGGCTCAGAATTCTTAGTTGCATCAATAAGACAAGAAAATTTCATAAAGGGTATTCAAATAGGAAAGGAAGAAGTAAAATTATCCAAATTGTCAGATAACAATGGTCCTCTACTTAAAAGGTCATAAGAACTTCATGACAAACATTCAGACCTGAAAAATATTTTCATCAAAAGAGCAAGATAAGGGTCTGGAGAAATTTCTCGGTGGTTAGAGCACTCAATGCTTTTCCAGAGGCCTTCCAGTTCAAATCTCAGCATCCACATGGCTGCTAATAAGTGCCCCTAACTCATTTCCAGGAGGTCCAATGCCATCTTCTGGCCTCTTTGGGTACTGGACACAGGTGATATACAGACACAAATGCGTCCAGAACACCCATACACATAAATTAAAAATAGAGAAATCATTAAAAATACGACAATATACCCTCTTAACAAGAGTCTTTGACATTTCAACACACTAAGTAATTGACATTTCTATTTTTGTAAATATTTGTTTTTATTGTGTTTATTGAGCTATACATTTTTCTCCACTTCCCTCCTTTCCTCCTCTCTACCTTTCTACTTTCTCTTGAGACCCTCATGTTTCAAATTTACTCAAGATCTTGTCTTTTTCACCTTCCTATGTAGATTGAAATATTTTTCTCTTATAGTCCTCTTTGTTGTTGAATTTCTCTGGGTTTGCGGACTGTAGGTTGGTTTGTCTTTGCTCTATGTCACTTATGAGTGAAAACAAGCACTCCTCTTAGGAGGGTGAGAGCAAGCATCAAGCTCGCAGAGAAAACAGTATCATCAGGGAATGAATCCCTCATTAACTCTCAATTGTTTCATTGCTCCTTGAGATAGGGCTGGGGCAAGCATCATGTCTGGCTTTGAACTGCTAAACACAATAGGGACTGTATGAGCATAGCCACCCACTGAGAAGTACCATTTGAGTGGTCCTTGGGCTCCTAAGCACAATCAGTGTGAAAAACAAAATATTCTTGAGTTCCCCCAAGTGTCAGTAAACTGTTCTGCCAGGAAGGGAACTGCCTGAACCAAATCCTCCTCATAGAGATGCTGCACAGAAGTGAGTCTATGCTGGAACAGCCAGCAAGGCCATTTCCAGAGCTTACTTCAAACATGAGACTGAATTCAATTCAACAGCATGACCAACACAGAATGGATTGCATGGTCTGCCCCTAATATACAACCTCCAGTATCATCAGGTTTTGCCTACCAAGTCTTCCCTTCATTAATTTTGTGAAATTGTTTTGTATTAAATACAAACAAAGCAGCTCTGGTTCCACTCTCTCCACCCAGGCTCATACCGAATTCTATAGGTCTTGTCTTATAAGACAATAAATACATGAGACCGGGGGAAAAATACTAAGGTCCAAATCAGCATACGAAAGTCAGCAGTAGGGTTGGAGAAATAGGTCAATGATTAAGAAGATTTGCTGCTTTTCCAGAGGATTCAAGTTCAATTCCTATCACCCACAACAGGGCAACTCGCCACGACCTGTAACTCTAGCTTCAGAAAATCCAATGCCCTCTTTTGACCTCCATTGGAAATCATGCAAATCTCTCTGTCTCTGTCTCTCTCTCTCACACACCTACATGCATATATATATATAACATATATATTTAAGTCATATATGTGTGTATATATGTATATACATATATATGTATACACAGAAAAAATGAATTCATAGGAAAATTCTCATTTATAGTAACTTCAAAAATACCAACGAGTAAATGTGGTGCTGGAGGAAGGCCTGTTTGTTGGTTCCCAGCTACCCGGCTAGCTTAGACACGAAATAATCACACAGAAACTGTATTAATTAAATCACTACTTGGTCTATTAGCTCTAGCTTCTTATTGGCTAACTCTTATGTATTAATTTAACCCATTTCTATTAATCTGTATATCATAATGTGGCTGTGGCTTACCGGCTAAAGTTTCAGCATGCCTGACTCTGGCAGCAGTTCCATGGCTTTTCTCTCACTCTGCCTTCCTCCTACCATGATATAAGCCAAGGCAGTTCTTTTTTCATTAACCAATAAAAGCAGCACATAGACAGAAGGACCTCCCACACCAATGTGGTGAAAGATACCTCAAAAACAATTTAAGACAATGAAGAAAAAATTAAAGAAGACATGAAATACAGAATGAATGCTCATGTTCACGGGCTTAGTATTGTAGAAATGGCTATTTCTCCAAACACAATATACAAATTCAATACAATCCTCATCAAAATTCTAATGCCAGTCTTCATAGAAATGGGAAGAAGAATCCTAAAACACACATGGAAGGTGAAAAGTTCCTGAATGGACTAAAGTAATGTTAACATAAAAAAACAAAGCTGGAGATATCGCAGCACTAAACCTCAAATTATATTACAGAACCATAGTAACAAATACAGCACAGTACTCTCACAAAATAGGCATTATAGCAATAGAAAAAAAAAACAGAACCAAGAAATAAACTCAAATTATTACAGTTACCTAACTTTTTTATGAAGATGCCAAAAGCAAACATTGTTTTAAAATGGCCTCTTTAAATAAATGGTTTTTAGGAAAACTAATGTCTCATGTGTAGATGAATGAAACATGAAAATTATCACATTCCTTGCCCTGCACAAGAATGAATTTAATTGTAATTAAAGTTCCAAATTTAAGACCTGAAGCATTGAAAATGCTAGAAGAAATGAGGGAAAGCACTTCAACAGACAGGCATAAATACTAATTATTAAATGGATTATTAGTAACACAAATGGCGAATGAGGATTTGAAAAAGCATTCAACAACTTATGCCTTTAGAAAAGAAATTTCAAACCAACTGCAGATTCCATTTCTCCCAAATCAGAATGTCTACCTCATAAAAACAAATAAATAACAAGTGCTAGCAAAGATGTAAGGAAGGAAGAAATCTTGCACACTGCTGAGGTGAATGCAATCTAGCCCAGAAACTATAAAATCACTATGGAGGTTCCTTCAAAAAACTTAAAATTATATGACTCTTAAGTGGATTTCTAAGGAATCTAAATCAGCATACCAGAGAGGTACTTGCCTATCCATGTTTATAGCTGTACTATTCACAATAGCGGAACCAGACTAAACATCCAATCACAGATGGATGGATAAAGGAAATATGATAATATAGAGACCATCACTACAGATAGTTGTAACTGGTCAAAATGAATGCATCAATGGGCCATGGGCTTCACACGCCTAAGGCTCAGAGCACATTAAAGAAGAGGGGGTACAAGGATTTTAAGAGTGGATGAACCAAAACAGTTTTGTGAGATAGTCTCTTCTAAATCAAAATTTCAAGAGGCTACTACAATGTAGAGGGAAATTCTAAGGGGGAAAGAATGTAGATCTGGGAAGAGGTGGAAGGAGAAATGGGTTTACTGAGTATGATAAAGATATATTACAGTAAATTGTCAGGGAATTTATAAAATAATACATTGTGTATTGAAAAAGAGTGTGCTACATACTCACAAAAGAATTTTATGCAGCCATAAACAAAAACTAAAAACACAACAGTTGCAAGGAAGTAGATGCAGCTGGAAGTCACTGTGCACAGCAAACTAAGCAAAGCTGGGACAAACAAATGTAACATCTCTATCATAGTTAAAAGTTGAATTTAAATGTGTGCGTGAGTGTGTATGGATGTGTGTGTCTATGTGTTCTGTCTGGTTGGTTGTGAAACTATGTAGTAAGAGGGGGAGAGGTGTGGGGTATGTTCCCGGCACCTGGCTCCCAGCCCCCAGCTGCCAGCCTTATTGTACCCGAAATAACCACATGAGAACTGTATTCATTTAAACTCTGCCTGGACCATTATTACTAGCCTCTTCTTGGCTAGCCCTCACATCATAAATTAACCCATTCCTGATAATCTGTGTGCCACCACGAGGTGCTGACTTATGGGAAAAGTCTAACCTGCATCCATGGGAGTGTCATGGTGTCTGGCACACTTGCTTTCTTCCCCGAACTCTGTTCTGTCTACTCCACCCACCTAAGGGCTGTGTCCTCTCCTATAGGCCAGGCAGTCCTTTATTCAACCAATGAGAGTAACCCAAATACAGAACCCTCCTACACCATTTCCCCTTTTTCTGTTTAAACAAAAAAGAGAGGCTTTCATTTTAACATAGTAAAATTACATATAACAAAACAATTATCAAGTAAGAATTACAGTTACAATATTTATTTCTATTTTATCTTTTATCATAACTAAGGAAAACTATAACTATCCATTCTTCAATTTCATCAAAGACTCCAGAAGGATATAATATTACTTAAGTGAACAAGAAGTAAGCAACTTCTAAAACTTTAGAAATGACAGAAACATCTCACTGCCTGTACAGTCACCCAAAGTTCTTTTGTACTGTTGGGGCATCCATCTTCAGCCTACAGGCTCATAGTATCCAGCAGGCATTTCCATGAAGCAGGAAAATTCAAAGACAGTTCAGTCATCTTTTTCTGTGTCCTGCAGAATGTCTCGCAGACTCTTTTATGAATCAGGAGCCCTGAAGGATCATCTCACCTTTAGGCAAGTTTAGCAGTCCTCTTTCTGCGGGTTATTTGTGTCCATTTAAGTAGTTCAGGCAAGAGCAGTTTCTTGCCCAAATGGCTAGCATACTACATAAGTAGCGTCTTTGATGCCCATCTTCCTCAGGAAGTAGTTGGTGCTGTCAGGAGCAGAGAAGTCTCATTGTCATGAAAATCCCTAAGTTATTAAAACATTAAATGCCATATTCTGTTGTCTTTGAAAGATATGAAGAATGACTATCTGAAATATATCTATGCATATCTAGAAAACTAACATGATTACACTTAACTCTTATAGATGATTATCCATTAACAACCTATACTTCTTAATTATACATTACATTTTTAATGAACTACACAATCATAATACCTTAATCAAGATTAGATATATACATACATATAGCAAAATTAACTTTAAACTTATGTCAATAAAGCAAAATCCATATCAGTGCAAATTATTCTTATCCATATCATTTCCCCCTTTAAATGTAAAGAAAGCATTTATAAACAATATTTTGGAATATGGACGTAGTTATTTCTCTCCAAACTGCTTTCTGCTGTATGGGGGCGCTGTTAATTAAGACTTTCATAGTATAACCTGTGTGGCAGGTACATCTCAGTTGGCAGTTGAGTGAAGTAATTTTCTGAAGTTGTTCACAGCAACGTTTCAGGAGGGTGTGGTCCATCATGCCAGATTGGTATAGGAAAGGTCCACAGGTTCTCATCCTCTATGAAAACAAAAGAAGAACCTTTCTGAAGCATCATATCCTTAGACCCATATTTGGAAGTCATAATACCTTTAAAACATATGTGGTGGTTTAGCTTGGCAGTCCATATACTAAGATGTCTTTCTGAACTTAGCTCCTTCTCAGTCAAGAAATTTAAAGAAAACACAATAAAATACATAATCCAGACATTCTGTGAATTTTTCATGTTTACGTGGCTTATTAATTTATTTATCTTTTCATCTATAACTATCTGTAGTCTGTCTCTTTAAAGACTTTAGCCTTTTTTAAGGCATCGTTTATTTTATTACTCTCTGTATATTTTTTTCTTCCAAGCCTACGTACATCCATACAATATTGTGACCTATTTATAGGTCTTTTCTGTCTGAATCTGCCTATTGTGAATCTGTAATTCTTTACTGTCAAGTAGTACTTTTGCTTTGTGCTTTTAAAATGCTAAGCTCTTAAGACTCTAAGCTGCAACAGTCACAGATCAAATACAAGTGCTGCCTGCTTGCTCCACCCAGTCCAACATGGCAGAGCCACTTGTGCCTGAGTCACAGTGTGCAACAATCTCCTTCCAGGCAGGAGCCAAGCTCAGCATTCCAACCCAGAGAATGAGCTTTTTATTTGAGTTACAGCTGAATCTGCTACACAGAGCAATGCACAGCCTGGATATACTTCCCAGTATGGCTGCAGAATCCACCATGCTCTCCTGCCTGATTAAGCCTGATCCCGCCGTCTGCCCTGGCACGGCATGGTCTCAGCTACCTAGCAGGCACACAAACATCCAGTCCCAGAAAAAAACATTGAAATGCTTTATAGCCAGAACTTGTACTGGCGGCAGAGTCCAGGAAGCCCCATTCCAAAACCTCCGCAGCTTTTGCTGAGTCAGGAAATCTCTCTTAAAGGAGCTATGGCAAGCCACCAGCTGTGCTAAACTTTATATCTGTGTCTAGATTTCCTTTTTAAGCCCCCTCAGGTTTTATATGGTGTCAGCCAACCACGTTGGGCAGCCAAACTGTAATAAGAGGGGGAGAGGTGCGGGTTGTGTTCCCGGCACTCGGCTCCCAGCCCCCAGCCACCAGCCTGCTCAGCCGCTGGTTGATTGTACCCAAAATAACCACATGAGAACTGTATTCATTTAAACTCTGCCTGGCCCATTACCACTAGCCTCTTCTTGGCTAGCCCTCACATCATAAACTAACCCATTCCTAATAATCTGTTTGTCACCACGAGGTGGTGACTTACAGGAAAAGTCTAACCAGCATCCATCTCCGGCAGGAGCTTCATGGCGTCTGGCACACTTCCTTTCTTCCCCGAACTCTGTTCTGTCTACTCTGCCCACCTAAGAGCTATGTCCTCTCCTATAGGCCAGGCAGTCCTTTATTCAGCCAATGAGAGTAATCCAAATACAGAACCCTCCTACACCAAAACTAGAAAAAAGGTAATGAAAATGGAGGAAGAAATCTTAAAAGAGGTAGGAAATAGGATAACAGATTATATGTAAAATGCAAGAGAAAGAGTAACTGAGGGAAGGAGAAACAGCTAAAATGGTTGATTGAGGTGGAAAAAGGCACTAGGAGAATAAGTTTTAAAAAACTGCAATAACATATGCATGCATAAAAATACCACGAGCTTATGAGGTTCATGGCTACCTGTAACTCGATCTCCAGTCAGTGGGTAGCACAACCTCTTGTCGTTTCCTTGAGCATGCGTAACAAACTCTCACAGCACATGCAGACACATGAATAAAAATAAATCTTAAAAACAGAAAATGATCAGAAAAATATGATTGTTAGCAAATACATTTTTTACATCTTTGCTTATGCTGTAGGCTACTACGACTGTGATTGTTTTTCATAATTATTTCTCAAGGACCTTGTATCTGATTTTCACATGTTAATATGTATCCTTATATTTTGCTGAGAGTAATTATAAGAGCAAAGTTTTATGTGTAATCTCTAGGGCTGTTAGTTTTTTGAAGTTCTGATAATTGAATTCAAGAGATTGACAAGTCAGGTGATACTGTTACACTGAGCTATATCTTCAGTCAACATTATTTTTAATACATCATCTTTCTTTTAAAGCCAACAATCCAATTTTTCTTTGTTTTTATTATTATTTTTTAATCTTTCATTTATTTTCATTTATTTACTTTTTCTTTATTTTTAAAATCAAATAAAACATCAAGAAAGAAAACCTGTGAGCTACAAATGGCATAATCAGCAGGGATTATCTGGTACATAAAAGAAAGTTCTGAGTAAAACACCATAATATGCAGTCTTGAGAAATCAAAAGGCTGAGAAATACTTTAACAAGTTTAGAGACCCAAAAATAGAGTGAAAAGTCCATTGAGAATATGGTAGAAGTCTTAGAAAGCAGAAATTGTGAAAATAAAGCAGGTGTTCAGAATGCAAAGACTCAGCTATTAACATTATATCCCAAGTACATTAAGGAACGCCTCACCTAATGTCATAGTGGAACTGTGAAGCACACACAGTGTTAGTAACAGGTCAGAAAAGTAGTAAAAATGGTTTTATAGAAATGACTATTCAGGACATGAAAGCAAGAGGCTGATAATGAAGGGAAAGAAAAGGCACATAACCAGGAATAGGAAGTAATTGGAGGATCAAAACAAATCCTGCATTTTTTTTCTCAATGTGGAATCCAGGTTCCAATATGCCTATCTTGGTGCTTTCCTTTTCAGTTATAGGATAACTACTGATAGTTTCATGTTGATTTTGAATGTAATACTATATCTTCTGCATGGAAGAATAACTTTTCTTTCCTGTGTATTTGGTATTGACATTTATTTCCTTAAGCAACTAAATTACAATCTAGAAGTAAGATACTGAACGACTGGAGAGATATATGTAAAATACATGACAGCAGAAAATGGATTCTTGGGAAAAAGCAAGGGGGTCAACAGAAAAAGGAGCTAAAGGACAACGGAGGGTAGCAGTGGCCAATCTGAGTAAAGTATAGGAGCATGCAAGTACAGAAATGCCAAGGTGTAACCCACATTTTATATGATAAATAAATTGGAAACAGCATTTGCTAGCTACTCTTTGTGTTATGCTTATTATTTTTTGATTTTCCTGGATTTCAATGAGTTCATTAAAAATATTTTAAAATACATAACAGGAATGACAATTAAATAGAAAAGAGACTTTTCCAGTACAGCAATGGAAAAATCGATGGAACAATAAATTGAAAGGCTAAGGAAATACAAATCCTGATTTACTGTCTGGCATTGAAATATTCTTTCATTCAAAAATTTTTAAAAAAAAAGAAATGAAAGAGAACTTTAAAAAGTAAAATGGATCTTCTCTGAAGTAAAATCTAATGGTAATGCTTCAGGAAGAATAAAAACTTTCCCTGAAGAAAGGCTCAAAACACAAAAGGAAACTAGCTAGGCCTTTTGTTCTTCCAGATGCCCCTTGTCCAAGAATGTCCTTGAGACTTCAAACACCTGCCTCACCCAGAAATACAAGAAAACATCCTGTCGATTAGTCTAGTTAGGTGATGTCAGTCAACATGAGACTATTTCCTCTTGTTAGAACACTGCTTCAACCACCTAATCCTCTCACAGGGCACCTTAGAAGAGCAGGTTCTGCATTCCACAGATAGGTCAGACACTTTCTCCTTCAGCCCCCATCACACTGTACTGCCAGCCTGCAGGTGTTCTGAAAGCTCTTGCCCGAAGGATGACTCAACTCAGTGCCTCTCTTTAACCCCCACTAATCCTCTAAGATGGCCAAAGCTAACAATTATATGCTTGAAACCTGCAATAAAGTAACTTTTAAGCATTCTCACCATGGAAAGGCTAAGTGTGTGAGGCAACACATCTGCAAAGAAGCTGCCATTAGGGCATTTCACAGTGGACCAAAACAGTAACATGTTCTCCAGAAATCCATACAGCTTAAAAATACATAACATTCATTTGTGTGGGTGTACTTTTCTGTGTGTATATATGTTTGTGTCTGTGTGCCTGTGTGCCACAGAGTTCTTGTGGAGGTTATAGAATAGATAACCTGCAAGATTAGATTCACATCAACCATGTGAGTATTGGGAAAGAACTCGACTCCAACAGGGTTGGCAGCAGGTGCCTGTATCTGCACAGCCATCTTAACAGATCCATAAACCCATGTAAAATGAGGGGCCTGTTTGTTGGGGTTTCTGTCCCGCCCAGTACCCCACAGCCAGCAAGCCCCAAAGAAAATCACACAGAGAATCTACATTAGGTTATACACTGATTGGCCCATTAGCTCAGTCTTCCTACCAGCTCCCATAACTTATATTAACCCATTGTCAGCCACATGGCCAGTACCTTGACTCAGTTGGGCTGCTACATGTTCCCTCCTTGGAGATCTATGCAGGAATGCCAGGGAAGCTTCCTGCTTCCCAAATCTCCTGTTCTCATCTCTACTTCCTTTCTGGTTTTCCCACCTATACTGCCTGCCTGGCCAATCAGCATTTATTTAAAACATGATTGACAGGATACAGAATTGTCCTGCACCATTTCCCACTCTTTAAAAAAAAGGAAAATATCCATAGTCCATATTTTGGGAATGTGGGCATAGTATTCCAGGCTACTTCTGGCTAGCTGGGGGCGCTGATAATCTTTAAGGGTACCTAAAGAAAATTTAGAGTTAGGATCAAGTCCTGACTGGAGTATCCTTGATCATCTCAGGCAGCATCTTGAATCTGTTCTAGATGTAGAACTCAAGACATCTGGGCCATCTATTCCTACCGGAGATTTCTCAGGTGGTCTTCCTTGATGAAACCTGAGTTTTCTTAACTCAGAATGAATCCA
>JAQHUG010000075.1:6302933-6318505 GCA_028555095.1 Dicrostonyx torquatus | reverse complement strand
TGCAGGGTTTTGCAGCTAAAGCTGAGTCAGGAAGCCTCTCTTAAATGAGAGACCTTGCTTGCCTCTAGCAAGCAGAACAGACCTGAGTATTTGCTGCTACCAAAAAAACATGCTTTACTCTATTCTTTCCCAAGCTTTCTCAGGCTTTCTGTGGATGCAGTTATCCACGTTCGGTGCCAATCTGTAACATGAGGGCTGGCTCGTTTGAGTAGGAGGGTTCATCTGTATTTCTGTGCTTTGATTGGTTAAATAAAGACTCTGCTTGGCTTGTAAGATAGGTCAGCCCTTAGGTGTGTGGAGTAGACAGAACGGAAGTTCTGGGAAGAGAGAATGAAATGAGACAGTTGCCGTGAGGCTCCCGCCCAGATGGATGCAGGTTAGACTTTTCCAGTAAGTAACCACGTGGTGACTTACAGACTTTTATAATGGGTTAGTTTATGAGGTGAGGGCTAGCCAAGAAGAGGCTGGTGATAATGGGCCAGGCAGAGTTTAAATGAATATAATTGTCATGTGGTTATTTTGGGCATAAGCAAGCAACCAGCAGCTGAGCGGGCCGGCTGCTGGGGGCTGGGAGCTGGGTGCTGGGAACATAACCCACACCTCTCTCCCCCTTAATTACAACAAACCCAAATGCTTTTTATTTCTATAAATAAAACAACATGAATGACGGGTGGTGGTAGCACACGCCTTTAATCCCAGCACTCGGGAGCCAGAGGCAGGGGGATCTCTGTGAATTTGAGGCCAGCCTGATCTAGAAGAGCTAGTCCCAGGACAGGCTCCAAAGCTACAGAGAAACCTTGTCTCGAAAACAGCGCCCAAAATGCATTTGAAAAATTCAGAAATATTTGACAAATCTACTGTTTGGAGTAGATGCATTCAGATCAAAGAATTTATATACATGTATGAATCCATTTCTGGATGCTTCTTTCCACTCTGTTGATCAACCCCTATTATCTCCACACTGCTACCACACTGCCTCTGTTACTGCAGCTTTATTCTTAGAAACACTCCCTACAACTTTGTTTTCTTACCAGAGTTGTTTTAGTTATTATAAATTCTTTGAGCTGCCACACAAGTTTCAAGATTATGTTGCCAATTTCTACATTAAAAACCCAGCTGAGGTTTGGACAAGCATTGATTCGCACATACATAGATCAATTTTTGAATTTTCTGATATATAAATTATAAACATTAAGAAATATGCCGCCTAAGTCTCCTGTTCCTGGTGGTTACTTAGGTAGCCAATAGCTCCATTCTTGGCTGCACCATCACATTTGTGTGAAGAACATATTCACTCCCTACTACTTTCAGCCAAAATTTAAGCATTGTTTTCATTTTGCTTTGTTCTTTTAGGTACAAGTTGGCTTCTGCAGGATAAAAGTATCGAATTATTTGATATGACTAAAATAGTCTTAGAGCTACATCATAGATTAAGACTCTTGATAGCCCCACAAAGTTCACAATTTCAACTGCCAATGTCTTCATTTTGCCCTTGATCCTCCTGTTCCAGGCCCTCTTTCTCCATCCATTCGTCCATAACTATCTGTTCTAAATGGGATGTTTCTATCAAACCTCTAAGCTCAGAGAACCCTGCAGAATAAGAAGGCAGGAAGTGTTCAAGAGCCAGAGGGAATGGTGGAACATTGAGGAAACCAGGCTTTCTAAACACAGCCGGACACATACAAACTCACAGAGAGTGAGGCAGCATACACAGTGTCTGCACGTTTTGTACCAGATTTTGGGGGGGGGCATTCTAGACTAGCTGAAAGAAGACATGGACATATGCCCTATCCTTAGCCTAGAATTTACCTCCAAATTATAACCAGCTTTAAATAAACATAGTTTCTCTAAAGGAGTCTCCCTGTGGAAACAAACTATTGTTAAGTGTGGGTTGCATGCCCAGCAGTAGATGGCCAATAGGAAACAAACTCAACAGCACCTTTGGAGGTTCTTTATCTCATTATGTATCAGGTTTCTTTAACATTGTTTTTAGTTCTACTTTTATTTTTTATTTTTTTAACCCTACAGGTTTTCCATATATATTATAGTCTCTAGCTTTGTGGTTTTGTGGGACTCCTGAGTATGTGAAGAATGGCTGTCTGTGTCTATATCTGTTTCTTGTGCCTATTCATGGGCTCTTCTCCTTTTGTTTGTTTTGTCTTATTCTGATTTGTTTATTTTTGTTTTATCTTATTATAATATATTATATTTTATTATTATTCCCTGGATGCCTGTTTGTTTTCTAAGGAAAGAAAGGGAGTGATTCTGGATTTGAGTGGAGGAAGGGGGGACTGGGAGAAGTAGAGGGAGGAAAAACTATAAACAGGATATAGTGTATGAAAAAATTATTTTCAATAAAAGAAAAGAAAAAAGAGTAGAGAAGGAGTTCTGAGGTTTAGAGTATTAAACACAGATATGAATGGAAGATGTGGGTGAGGAGGTGTGGGTTAGCCAACCTTACGAGTATGTGAAAAAGCCTTATAGAAACTCACTAGGCTATATCAGATGATTTCAAAATGTAAATTGTTTGGGGTTTTTGTTTTGTTTTGTCTTTACGGAATTGAATGGAGGTACCCTGCCTACATGGACAATGCTGTTACCAGCAACCATGTGTTTTTAAATACCAGGAACAGAATACCTCCTTAGGAGGTACTGATCAGGTAATGCTTAGCAGTCTCCAAAACAACACAGGCTACTATTATTACTTGCTCTTGGCTGCCCAACATAACTACATGATAAAATCCTATCACCAAAGACGCCACATACTTTGGTTGCAGACATAGAAAAATTAATCTTGAGATGGGCAGGAAACTTTCTTTTCTGTAACCAGCTTCCATAGTGCAAGAAGGTGCTATCAAGATCACTATACAAAAGAAAACAGTAATGGTCTTACAAAGCATTAGACCCTGCATGATTCAAACCCAATTTGCTAGGCCAGATGTACCTACTAGTGAAATATTGCCATGACAGCTATAGAGGTAACCAATCACATTCTTAATGGATGTGATGTCTACTCTACACATAAGAATTCATGCCTTATATTGTAAATCTGGTAAAAAAAAAAACAAAATGGTTGGGGAGGTCTTAGAACCTGGGAGAGAGAGCCTAATATTGTTGTTGTTAAAATATCAAATCTCTAAAATGCTTTATAAACATTTAAACATATACCCATAGATTAGTGATACTCCAAAACTAGATCAGAAAAGCAGAACAGTAATGGTGTAAGTGCTGAGAATAAGTGCTTTTTGGGTTCTATGCCCTTGCAAAGTTCAGAAGTATCTCAGAAAAGAGGGCAGAAAGAATATAAGAGCCAGAGTTTTGGAAAGAGTGGTATAGAATGCTGTCATCTGAACATAGCATGGCTCTTGTGCTCTTGAATTCACAGAAGCTGGGTTTGCCTGCACAAGACCTATACCAAATGAAGATAGTAACAGTTCCAGCTAGGAGCTGAACTGGGGGGTCACACATGTCTAAAGCCTAAATAAGAAGCTATCCACAGTTGATGGTATCTGGAAGAGTCAATTGTCTCTGGAGTGCAGTCCCTCAGAGGTTGCCTGTGCTCCAGTAGCAGGACCCTCATCCATTTGTACATGGACATCTTTAATTATGCACAATGTAATATAAAGAAACCTAGAAAAGGTAGAAGGAGACATGAATTTGGGATGGGTGATGTATTGTAAAATTGGAGGGGAAAATAATGCTGGGGTGGATATGATCATATTTAATTTTGCACATATATAAAATTCTCAAAGAATAGCTAAAACTAAATGTCTTTTGAAAGAGAAGTGAGTAGCAAACATGAAGAAACTAGGTACTGAGTGTTTAATATAATTACATTGTCTTATTTGCTGATGGTAAGTGACACAGTTATCAGTCAGTGACATTAACAGATACATTTTCATTTCCAGTGCCCTGAATATCTTAGAGTAATATGCTTCATTAAGAAGTATTAAATTATAAATGTATTAATACTGAATAATAATATTAAATGTTGAGGCTTGCTTATAAAATAAATTTTATAGATTTAGAAAAAATTACTTTTAAAAAGAAACAATTTTTAAGTATTAAATATTTTCATTGAATAGAATTAGCCTATTTGACTTAAAAATTTGCAAGAAAAATAACTTTTTAAAATATTAGGAAAATTTAATTTTTTATTTATATTGAATAAAATCATTCAAAATTCATAACATTTTACCAATAACATTTTCAGTCTTGATCATTGAAAAAAGAACCAAAATAGCAGCAGAGAGTATGTGGAAATCACAATGACAAAAATTATGAAAAATCATTCTGCAATAAAAGTAAGAAAAACTAGTTTAATGGAACAATACACAATAGCCTATGGGTTATGTATGTATTTATTTAATGCTAATACCACTGGATTATATCCAGATGGTAAATATGTAAAAATAACCTAAGTTCATTAATTTTCATCCTTTTACTAATTTTGAGAATATTAAAATCATAAGTTTGCATGGCTCAATTTTATGAATAATGTATAGTCATCAATATTTCATAGAAAATATTATTTAAACTCTACTTAGCTGCCTATTCATTTTTCTGAACTTAAAACTTGACTTTTGTTATTTCTCTGTAGATGTTTGCTTATCTGTGGTCTAGAAAGGAATCCTTTCCTTCAAACTTAGAGATGTGGGGAGTATTAGGGAGAAGTGAAGGGAGGGGAAAATATGACCAAAATATATTGTATGAAAAAAATAATTTCTAATTTAAAAAATGAAAATTCAACTTAGTGTGTGTGGTGGCATTTCAATTTTACTTTGATACATAAAGACTACCTGAAGATCTGAGAGTAAAACAGTCCCACTTGTCAGCCTTACAGACTAGATTATGATAATATACACCCTCAATCCCATTAGCCACAATGACACATATCTTTAATACCAGTAGTCACACTGGTTGCCATAGAAACTTGGTGGTGCATGCCTTTAATGCCAGTTTATAAAATAGGAGGAAATAGCTCTCAACAGACAGTCTCATTCTGAGATTTCAGGAGGCAGGATTGTCATTTCAGACTGAGGTCAAGGTAAGAGCCAGTGGCTGGTTGTTTTGCTTTCCATATCTTCAGGTTGAACCCCAACTTCTGGTCCTGAGTTTTTGTTAATTGTGCTTCATTTAATCATACTACAAGTGGTACCTAACATGGAGCAATATATCCACATAAAACCTGAGGGAATTTTTGGAAGTAATTCTAGACACAAAAGAACAGAGTTAAGCATGGCTTCTTGGTAGCAGCATTTTCTCAGGTGTTCTCTGTTTGCAAGAGGCAAGCATATATCTCATTTATGATAGACTTCCTGACTCAGCTTTAGCTGCAAAAACCTTGCAGCTCTTTCAAGAGGACCCAACACCAAACACTTAAATGATGTTTATGAATAGCCAGGTGGTGGCAGGGACCTTGAAACTCCATAGAGTTGTGGCAATAAAAATTGCTCCAACCCGTATCTGCCATGAAGCTAAACTCTCAGAAAGCTAAGGAATAGGATGGATCCATCTGACAAAGCCATGTCTTTAATCATAGCCATATTGCTTAGCAAATTAAAAATTCATGAGGTCAGAAAAAGATATACAGTAAAGGTAGATTCAAACAAAGAAAACACCTAAATGATTTACAGTGTGTTAAAAAAATATATGTAGGCTTGGGAGAGGAAAGACAAATGATAAAGTCCTTTAAAAAGAGAGAGAGAGATATTAGTTGGATGTGGTGGCACACACCTTTAGTCCCAGCACTTGGGAGGCAGAGGTAGGCACATCTCTGTGAGATCAAGGACAGCCTGCTCTACAGAGTGAGTTCCAGGACAGCCAAATACACACAGAGAAACCCTGTGTCAAAAAAAATTAAAAATAAAAGAAAGAGTTTAAAATAAAGCCAAGTAGAGATGGAAAATATACAAAGAATCTGGATACTGTGTGTTATTTTGCTGTCTTTCAATTGTTTGACAGCTGAGGAAGGAACAATAGCTGCTAAAAGACATTTGATTATAAATGCTGCTGGATTAATCCAACAAATATTTTGAAAATGCTTTGATTTTAAAATTTTAGTCTAAGGATGTGTTACTTTGCAGAAGAAGTTTTGATTCTGCTTTCACAGGGAATGAGAGGCTGTTGATTCATTCTGGGTTAAGAAAAATCAGGTTGCCACAAAAACTAGTTAATTTTGTGTTAGGCATGTATTTCAAAGCTACACTCCAGGGTCTGCCCTGGAGTGTAGTTGATATACAGAGTGGCACTTCATTTGAAAAAACTGATCTTCCTTTGCCAACAGGTACCAATTGCAAATAGTACTTGGTTTCTTATCCAGCTTAAAGCTAGGCTGGTCTTATGCATGCTGTCACAGCCTTTGAAAGTTCCTATGTGCACCTATCCTATATCTGGAAGACACTGTTTCCTTGATGTCCTCTATCCCTTCTGGCTAACACAATCTTTCTCTTCTAAGTGATCCCTGAGCCTTGGTAGGGAAGTTTAGATGGAGACATCCCATTTAAGACTGAGTACTGTAAAATCTTGTACTCTCTGCACATTGTTCAGATTTTGGGTTCTGTGTTAATTCCCATCTACTGCAAGATGAAGCTTCTCTGATGAGACAGGCATCATCTATGAGTATAGAAATATGTAATTTAGAAGCCATTTAATTGTTATATTCTTTTACAAAAATAATAATGGTAGGTTTTTCTCTATGCCCATGTTTTATTTAGTCTTACAGATTATTGACTATTTTAGCAGAATCAGATATGTGTTCCATCTCATGAAATGGGCCTTAATTACAATTATTAAAAGTGGTTGAAGCCAGGCGGTGGTGGCACATGCCTTTAATCTCAGCACTAGGGAGGCAGAGGCAGACGAATCTCTGTGAGTTCAAGGCCAGTCTGGTCTACAAGATCTAGTTTAAGGACAGGCTTCAAAGCTACAAAGAAACTCTGTCTCAATCTCACCCCTAAAAATAAGTGGTTGGGTCCTCATATAACACTTGTTCCTATATTGCATCAGTATATCTTGCAGGTCACTTGTAGTAATAGGGGGTGTGGCTGTGTTCCCGCCCAGAAAGCAGGGCCCTTTGTTCCCAGCACCTAGCTCTCAGCCGCCCCCGCTAGTTTATGCTCGAAATAATTACACACAGACTGTATTCATTTAAATTCTGCCTGGCCCATTATCATTAGCCTTTTCTTGGCTAACTCTCACATCTAAAACTAACCCATCATAAAAGTCTGTATGTCACCACGAAGTGGTGACTTACCGCACAATCCATCTTGGGCAGGAGAATCATGGCATCTCTCTCCAAACTGCTTCCTGCTATATGGGATGCTGTTAATTAGGTCTTTCATGGTATAACATGTGTGTTAGGTACATCTCAGTCGACAGTTGATTGAAGTAATTTTCTGAAGTTGTTCACAGTGACCTTTAAGGAGGGTGTGGTCTATCATACCAGATTGGTATAGGATAAATCCAAAAGTTCTCATCCTATATGAAAACAAAAGAAGAATCACTTTCTGAAAACATCATATCCTTAGACCCAAATTGTGAAGCAATAATACCTTTAAATATCCATGCTAGTTTAGCGTGGCTGTCCATACAATGAGATGTCTTTCTCTACTTAGCTCCTTCACAATCAAAAAATTTGAAGAAAACACAATAAAATACATAATCCAGACATTCTGTGAATTTTCCATGTATATGTGGCTTATTTATTTATTTTTTAATCTATAACTATCTATAGTCTGTCTCTTTAAAGACTTTACCCTTTTTAAGGCATTAACTTTATGACTCTCTCTATATATTTTTCTCTCCCAAGCCTACGTAATTTATCTAATAGTATGATCCACTTAGAAGTCTTTTATGTCTTACTGTGAATTTGTAATTTTTTAGTATCCATGAGAATTTCTTAAAATGTTAAGTACATCTTAAAAACTCAAGTTGTGCTATGTAGGAGAAATACAATACAGCCTGTTTACTGCCCAGTCTAAACCTTAAGTACGCTTTTATTACAGTAATTACGATCCTGCCTGAGATTAGCAAGCACCATTCAGCATGGCGGAGACACTTCTGCCTTGGAGTCAGTTGGGCCTCTGAGCCACGTAGTTCCAGGCAGACAGTGCACACAGCAAGACCACATTGTCATCAAGCAAGCAAGTTGTAACATTTTACTCAGAAAACCCCATTGAAATTGTCTATCTCCCACTGGAGCCAGAGGTCGTGCTGGCGGCACAGACCATAAACTGGTATTTCAAAACCACCACTTTCTAGTAGACCTGATCCCTGCCCAGGAAAGAAGCGCTGAGCCACGGTCTCAGCTGCTTTAGTCCTGACCCCAAGCGGGCAGACAAGCATCCAGTCCCACAAAAGCCATTGAAATGCTTTATAGCCAGAGTTCGAGCTGGTGGCACAACCAGAAAGCCCGTTTTAAAACTGCCGCCATGGTGTTGCTTCGCTGAGTCAGGAAGTCTCTCTTAAAGGAGCTATGGCATGCCACCAGCTCCTGTGTCTAGATTTCCTTTTTAAGCCCCCTCAGGTTTTTAAGTGGATTTAACCGAACATATTGGGCGCCAAACTGTTGTAAGCTAGCTGGTGGCTGGGAGTCAGGCACCAGGAAAACGGCCCCACTTCTCAGTGGCAGGACACAGCCGCCCACCTTTTACAACAGTCACTAATGTAGGCCATATGTTTGCACCAGTGTGATATTAATGAGTACCTTTCTCCTCTGGCAGTGTTCAGAGTACCTTTCAGCACCACAGATCCTAGTCAGTAGGGGTAAAGCTTCTAATTGGGCACAAACTTGACTTCTCTGTGTTTGATGACATAAATGTTTACTTCATCATAGGATCTTAGCATCAAGTTATAGAGAACAATCAATAACCTTGGCAATAGCTTGTAGTATTATAGGGGTCCCATGGGACCCCTTTGACCAATGGATGACTCTACAAGAAGTAATCCACTCCTGACAGAGGTTGAGACAAGGCCTTACTATGTAGTGTAGGCTAGCCTCAAATTTCTGTTTCTCATGATGACTCAGTCTCTCAAATGCAAGGATGACAGGAATATGTGGTCTACTGTTATTTCTATTTTCATATCTAAATTAGGGAATATTAAACTCATGGCACATTTATTTCTGAGAACTAACTTCCTTTTTCCTTCCTTCCTTTCTTTTTTTCCTTCTTTTTAAACTAACTTCTGAAACATTTATGTGTGTTTATATTCCTTTGTCATACTCTGTTTTATTTTCAAACTTTATCAATTTTCCCTGCATATTAAATGTTTTAACCCTTTGTTATACTTTGACACAAAAATTACAGGTTATCATTTCTCACTATTTTATTTGTTGCCCAGTGAGATAGGCAGGTTTCAGCTTATACATTTATTTTTAAATCTTACTCAAATTTAAAATATACTTTAATAATTATTATCTAAATTCTTATTCTGTTAATTCTACATATTTTATTATTTTACTATTTTATTCTCAGTATGAAAAATACTTTGTTTGAAAGACTTTCAATATCTGAACTTTCTTAAAACACTTGCACAAAACTAGAGCGTCTACCCTTCAATTTCTACATGCAGTGAATGTTTCAAAGGCTCTGTAACATGTGCATTATTCCGATTCCCCATTTTATGACTGATTGAATCTATTGCACAAAACATTTTGCACAACAGCTGGAGAATTAAAATATTAAACTCTCACTGGTGATTGTTAATTATTTTCCTTTTTTCTTGGTGACAGAACTCAAGTTGTCAGAATGCAAAAGGAATGTATATTACAAATAGAAGTCACATTACTGTGAATTCAATTTCCACATATCATTATTAGACAAAGTCACTAATCATAACTTACCAAAGAAAACACTGTAGCCTGAATAATTTGTGTTTAATCTTGAATGTAAAGAATGTCAAAATGCTTCTGAAGTTTCTTTCCACAAGTGCTTTCCTCATGTGAGAATTAGCATGTATCTGCTAGCTGGCTTCCTTCATGAAAAACACACTCTATTATTTGTCTAAATTTAATAGATGGTCCCTTCTTACATTGCTGGATTCTCAGCTGTATTTTTACTTTCAGCTTTCAATATTCTGTTGCTGATTTCCTTCCCCAGGTTTCCTTTCTGTTTGGATGAGGATAATCAAAGTAAGAATGGCATTCAGAGTCAGAAATAAAGTATTCGAATCTAGGCAATCAATTTCCAGCTGAGTAACTTTGATCTACTTACATAATCCTTCTGAGCACTAGTATGGTCACAAAGCTCTTAGGATAATTACATGCAAGAACACATGCAAAAATGCTGGTTTGTTCTGGGACATCCTGCCTAATCACAAAGTGGTGTTGATTGCAAGTCAGAATTTACCCCTTGGCATTTAGAGGGCACCACGGTTCAGTATTAATTCTTTCCTTTTTCCCTCTTGCAAAATTAATGACTTACATGGTCTCATGACATAACTTTCTTTGCAAATTCTGGTACATCAGAACGCATAACATTCACTGCCACCACTAGTGAGTTCAGCCTTTACTAGGGGCCCAAATTGTTATAAAAAAAATCAACCAACATTTTGTTGATAATTTTACATAATAAAGAATTCCTATTCAGTGTTCAGTCAAACCAAGTAGACAGTCAGCATTTTGAAAGTTCCAGTCATATCACCAGTTTCGACAGACGTTCCATTAGCATACAGAGAACAACAAGCACTCTATAGCATGTGGGTAAATACATACTAGAGCATTTTGTCAGTGTGCAGGTTCGATTTAACTGATATGATAGGCTCATTTATCAAAACCAATGAAATCATTATTCTTTTTGAGCAGCATGATTGATGTAAAAGTATAGTTTCAATTCTGTGACAATGTTCAGGACAAGCCAAGTATAGTATGCCTAGTGAGGAATTGATGAGGAGCAGTGAGAAAGGAGGTATGCCAAAGGAGGGAATTTGAAGGACTTAATGCTTGTTCCATTCTAATAAACAAATGACAACATGTCACACTCATTGCTAGTCTATTGGCAATCTTCCTTTATGAAAATTCATCTTTTGACCTTCATGCACCATTTATAGATATGCCTGCACTCTGCTGCTTCAGCTGTTGTTAATGAACAGGGATCACAGATTTTTTTAACAGCACGTCAAAGAAAACAAAAGAAAAGAAGGGACTGAAATATGGAGCAAAGTGTAATGAATGTAGTCTGGAAAGAGGCGGGAGGAAAAAGTCAAGGTGAGAAGCCTAGAAACTATGATAGGGTGTGAAGTAACTGTGGTAGTGATTAAAGTACAAGAATAGAGATCTTCCTGATTGTACTGTATTCAGATGGGGTTTGCTGGTTTGTTTAGACTTTCTTGTTATGGGCTAAAGGGAGTGCCTATCTCGAGGATCTGATGACATCTGATGAAATAGCAGAAGACAAGAGGATTCAGAGAAGTTGCTTTTCCATCACATTGTCACCGCCCCCTTCTCCACCCCATTTTCCTCTCCAGTTCTGAATGTCTCCTTTGCTATGGCCTGTCCTCAAGAGTACCCTAAAAAGATAGCTGCAATCTTCTTATTAGCCATGACCTTTTACTGAATTTGAGTATTAAACATGTTAGAGGGTGTGCATAACCTTTGGCTAGCTTACAACCACTTAAAACACACACGGTCTGTCCAACACAAGGGTAGTAAGAATAGTGGTGGGAATATCTTCATCTTGAATATTCAGGTTGCAACTAATCTAAGAAAAACAACTACTTATCTTTGAATAACTCAGTAAATATTTGTAAATTATCCATAAATGGAAAAATATAAAATGAAAATCCCCATAACTAACATAAACAACTATGTACTTCCAAAGAAAAAGATTTTCTTATTCTGTTGTGAACAGGACTATTTCAAGAAATATTCCCAAAAGGTAATTTGTAGTTCATTTTGGAATAACAATTAAGATTTATTTTTCGTCTCCTAAGAAGCAGATTAATTAAATGATAACACACACACACACACACACACATATATATGTATGTGTATATATATATGAAATAGAGTAATTATACTATGGTAGCCCAGAAAGCTAAAGGTGAAGCAGGAGCCCAGAGTGAGAATAGCCTCCTAAGTCCCACCCCTAGCCACCTAATTTTGCTAACTAGGCCTCATCTATGTCATGTTCTGAAATTTCCCTAAACACCATCCTAGAGACAATATTTCAAAGCATGATCCTGTGATGGACATTTCTTATTCAAACTATGCACTTATCTAGAAAAAAAATGAATAGTAACTGGCTTGAGGAAAGATGAGTTCAACTTTAGACACAAAATACTAAAGTTCTATAAGTATATTGTTATATAAAAATAAATACCCATGATATATGAGAGTATAGGACTGAAACCTATGAAAAAGCTAATGACCCAATACACATAGAAAACAATGTTCTTTTAAAAAATATCTGTGATGAAATAGAAGAAATGAGTAAAAGATAATGAGAAAGATGAGAGTCAGGAGAGCCTAGTCCTGTAGAAAACAAGCAAATGAAAAAGGTAAGAGATACTCAAAGGTGTATAGTATAATGTATGAAGATGTAGTAATGAAATCCATGGTTACGTATAGTTAATAAATGCTAATAGAAACATAAAAGCATACAAGCCTACAAAGGAATCCAACAGGACGGGAGCTGAGAAGATGCTGTTGAACTGTCACAGTACATTGAAAGAGCATTTTCATTAAAATGGTGAGGGCAGAAGATGCATTACTAGTCACTGAGAACAGAGAAATGTTAGCAGTGATAAGGAATGATACACAGTCTTTTCAAGACACTCAGGAAGGAAGAAGATGTAAGTGATAAAGTGCAGTTTTAAGAGGAAAACAAGGTTGGATAAGGTCTTCTTCAAGCCACAGACTCCTTTAGCATAATTGTAGACAGAGATGAATGACCCAGTGGAAGGTACTAAAAAAGAAAGGATTGGAGGACTAATTTATTTTCTATATGAGAAAGATAGCACATGAATATAAATGCAGGAGGGGATTTCATCAGAATGCATGTTTCCCGAGTTCATGAACTGTTTCTAGAAGGACTGATTGGAATTATCTTAACGTTTAACCCCCCTCCAGCTTTATTGGCATAGTGTTGTTATATGAGTTTGGACATATATATGCACATGAGTTATTACCACAATCTAAGAACTAAATATAACCACCACCTTCAAATGTATCCTTGTTTCTTTTTGCTTTGTTTCTTTTGTTTTCGAACTGTAATTTCACTGCATGAGAGCATAGAGGAAACGCTCTCCTGCCAAATGTCTTGCTAGTGAGTACTTGCCAATAACGCCAAAAGTAAAAGCATAGAAGCAGAATTTCATCAAAGTAAGAAACTGTTACACAGCAAAGGAGGAACAATATAAGGAGTGGGAGAAAATATTACAAACCACGGATGAGCTAATTCCCACCATATATAAGGAACTCCTGAAGTCAAATAGTTTACAGAGATAGAATTCTGAGCTCATCTCTCGGGGGCTCATACTTACAAGTCTATGGTTGGCATCCACATAAGCAGCACTAGTACACAGCTGTAGAGTCACCATCTTGCCTCTATAAGATCAATATATTGCTTCGTCTTAGTATTTTTATAATTCCCTCTGTTTGATTCTAAAATAGGGAATTATAAAATTATAATCCATGTACACACAAGATTTCATAAAAATCAGACATCGGGCATGTGTATAATAGAAGACTTAATGAAGTAATCAGGTACTTGCACTTAAAATGAAGAGGTGTGGATTTAAGAAAAGCAAATATTAAACTAACCATAATGGTACTTACATTTAGATTGAAAACTTCAAAGTCTAAACAATACAGTCACAGAATCATCATGAAAATAAAAAACATCACCATATATGTGGAAACTACAAGTACAGATTTTATCAACAGCTCAGATGTCACAAATATGCATAGGCAGTGATGATACAATGCTCAGCAACAGTATGTATGCACAGATTAAGTTCAAAAGCAAACAAAGTAAAACAGAATCTTCCCTTGATTTTCAACATAGCAGATTTTATGAAAGGTTAACACCATGTGAAAACACTTTCCTTCCATATGAAATCGGTTCTACATTTGAGGGCCAGATAATTTTATGATTTTTCTCTCCATTTTAGATGTTCCTTCTGGGGGAGGGATATAAAAGTTACACGTGACACAGGAGAAAAGTGCTTCATCGTAATGTTTTGTGAATCGTCAGTGATGAACTTAGTGTTGCCAGCTAGGCTCTTTTTCACTTGGTTTGATATGGAATCCATAAAGAAGCAAGCAATTTCAACTGAAGTGAGTCTTTGTCCAGAATTAAGCTCCAGCAGGAAGGACGCCATGCTGGAAGTGGTCCAGGACTGGCTCCTACAGAAATTAAATAGTAAATTTTATGGCCTCAGAGGCAGCTCACACAGCATTACCAACATTCTAGAAGTTCTCAGGACCTCTGTATCCATCTCATTTGATTCTTACTCTTGGCACCAGGATCCATACTCAGCTGAGAGCCACTCATGTGAGTTGATGGTTACTCAAAAACTTGGCATCTGAAAGTTCTATATATTGCCCCACAAGGTTTCTTCTAACCAGGGATTTCTGACCAGCTAAGAAGGGTGGTTTAACCCAGGACTCCCAGAAGGTGGCAGTCAGGCTCATGACTAGGAAGATAATCTCTGAACAATCCATTTACAATCACATGTGATGGTTACCAGCAAGTTATACTCTTGTGTAAGATAGTGCATTTACAGAAAAAGACCACAAATAGAAGGCAAATTGTCATTTATAATATAATCTCAGTAGTATTGTAACTTCTGTCATATGCCATTGGCTAAGTGTGTACAGAGGCAGGAGCATTTCTGGTGAGATCATTTTGAAACTGACTTTCAACACTATTTACTGAAGCTTCATGCACTTGAAATAAATTTTTAAGGCATATATGAAATTTTGCAGACATGAGTAATGTTACTCCTTGCATACTGTGAATATTTCCATTTATATTAACACAAATTTGAGGAACCAGCAATTTGTTAATGATACATGACCGCAGTGTACTTAATAAATAACATGTTCGACCAGAGGAGAACTCGGCCCTGAGGAATGCGGCAGGCCCTTGGAGATGGCTTCTGATCTGGCCACCCCCACCGGAGGAGAACTCGGCCCTGAGGAGTGCAGCAGGCCCTTGGAGAGGGCTTCCATTCTAGCCACCCCCACCGGAGGAGAAGGGCCCGGCAGAGTGTGGCAGGCCCTTGGAGAGGGCTTCTGATCTAGCCAACCCCACTGGAAGAGAAGGGCTCAGCGAAGTGCGGCAGGCCCTAGGAGAGGGCTTCCGATCTAGCCACCCCCACTGGAGGAGAAGTCAGCCCTTCTGTCCGAGGAGGGGAAAAGATGGGCAGGCGCCAATCCAGGAATTCCTCCATCAACCTGAAAAGCAATATGACAATGCCAGAATCCAGCAATTGTGCAACAAGAAGACCTAAACAACCTAATCCAGAAGAAGTAGAAGAAATCGACTTTAAACGTAACCTTATGAAAGTAATAGAGGCCATTAAAGAAGAGGTGAAAAACTCTTTAAAGAAAGAGATGAAAGAGATGA
>JAQHUG010000075.1:6280360-6294171 GCA_028555095.1 Dicrostonyx torquatus | reverse complement strand
AGGGGGTAGAAGGGAGAAAGGAAGAACCGGGGAGAGCCTGGGGTTGTAGGAGGGTGGAGATGGAGGAAGGGTGGTTATTGGAGAAGGGAATAAGTTATGTACATTAACGGGAGTCTTTTTAAGATTTTCAAGGGACTTGTCTCTAGAGGGGATCCCAGGCATTCATAGCTAGGTACTTTGGCAGCAGAGGAGTGGGTGCCTGAACTGAACATGTCCCATAGTTACTTTGTTGAATATCTTAATCATCACCATAGAAATTTTGCATGATGGATGGAGATAGAGCCAGTGACCCACATTCACATCAGAACGAGGGCCTAGGGCTTCCCATAGGGCAGGGTATCCTGCCCCATCTTAGGAAGCAGGGGGAGGGCGGTGGGGTAGTGGGGGAGCGGGAGGGCCAGGAACAAGGGGAGCAAATGTAAATGTTTCTTTTAACAATTAAAAAAAAGAATACAAACAGATTTACCAAAAAATTAAATAAATAACATGTTCATTCAAAATAAATCTCATACAACCTGAAAATGTTATCTTTATTTCAAAGTATATATTTAAATATACCTCCATGCTTTGTACGCAAAAAGTATCATTACTTATGTCTGTAAAATTTCATATATGCCTTAAAAATTTTTTTCAAGTGCATGAAGCTTCAGTAAATAGTGTTGATGGTCAATTTTAGAAAGAAAGATATTCCTCTAGATATATTTGTTCGTGTTATAAAAAGAAAAGAAAAAGAAACTT
Source organism: Dicrostonyx torquatus (assembly GCA_028555095.1). Classification (NCBI taxonomy): domain Eukaryota; kingdom Metazoa; phylum Chordata; class Mammalia; order Rodentia; family Cricetidae; genus Dicrostonyx; species Dicrostonyx torquatus. Next base: position 6,293,433 of record JAQHUG010000075.1, on the reverse strand, counting down.
CTTCTCTTGGGTGTTCAATTGCATAGGAGATGAGACTGAAAAAGCAAATATCAATGAAGATTTTTGATTAACATTAGCGTTTTCAAAGATGATGCAGGTAGAGTGTGAAATGTCAATATTCTTAATGCTGAAACTTTGATAGTAACAAACAATACATTATAAAAATTGCAAATTGGATTTTAATCTCAATATGTAAAAAAGTTCTGTAGTCAGATAATGTTAATGAAAAAAGTAATTGGAAAATCAATACTCCATCTTTAAATATTACACCAAGAATGCAGTTATTTCCAAGGTGTTACATAATTTAAGAAAATGTCTATAGATATTTTTAAAATTTAGCTATAAGATGTGAGATATCAAGCCCAGAATCTCAGCATGTGGCAAACTAAAGCAGGGATATCACAATCACATGTCCATCTTAGGCTCTAGAATGGAATTATACAATGAATGAATAAATAACTGACTTTAGTGTCAAGTCTATCTTGTTTTAAATACATCTCTAAGGCAATTTTATTTATGCTATTTTTTCAGAATTTCTCGTGTAAGTCATGTATTCATATCATTTTTATCTCTACCTCTCCTCCCTCCACCTTCTCCTGTGTGGTCCTCCCCCCCAAACACACACACACAAACACTCTCGCAAATTCCTTTCCTGTTCTTCTATAAATGTTATTGTTTTTCACACACACACAATACACTGAGTCGAATTAGTTTTGACCATATGTATATGCATTTAAGGCTGAGAATTTCGTCTAGGATCACCTATTATAGTGCTCATCCCTGAAGAAAACTGATTTTTCATCCTTGAACAACCATTGGCTGTATCAAATATATATATATATATATATATATATATATATATATATATATATATATATATATATATATATATATATATATATATATATATATATATATATATATGTATATATATAACAATAAGTATTCATCATCACTACTTAGTAAAGAAATGCAAATCATTACTGTACTGATATGCTACTTTACATTCACTAAGATACTGATGCCAATGATGATAGTGATAATGATGATGATAACAGACCATACTAAGTACAAAGATGGAAGAAATTGGAAGCTTCATATATCATACTGCTGGTAGAAAGATAAAATGATTTCCTTACCTTGGAAAATAAGTCTGTCAAGTTATTCCAGTGGAATTGCCCCGAAACCAGCAGTTTCACTCCTGGGTAAATAACCAAGAGAATGAAAACTGTTCTACAGAAAAAAAATACATGAATTGATGATGAGCGTTTTTCATACCTCCTCTAAAATGAAAAACATTCCAAATATCTTCTAACGTGTGAACTCTTAACAAAATTATATGTTCAAACTAAGAAACATGACTCAGCAATAAAAAAAAAGGAAAGTATATCCAGAAACTTGAATGAATCTCAAAAGCATGTTCATGAGAAAAGTCAATGGTAAAAGGTACATGACGTATGATGCCATATATTTAACATTTGTGGATAGGAAATACTATAGTGTCAGTGGAAGGAGAGAAAGAGCAATCATTTCCAGGAAATAAAGACAAGCCTGTTAAAAGAATATTTGGTAATTTAAACAACTAAGTAACCTAATTGTCGCTGTGATTTTCAATCCTATCAATTTGTAGATTCAAATTAATAAAGTTAGAAGGCATGGTATTCAGGAGACTGCTCAAGGGGATCTCAAATTCATAGCTGAGACATTGTCTCAAAATTCCAAAGCAGACTGTGGTCTGTGGGTGGTGCTGTAGATCGTCTCCTCTGGCATCCCTTAGTCAGGAAACTGAATATTCAGAATTTAGGTTGAGGACCACCATGTCCAATAAGAAAATCAGACAAAACAAAATCTCCTAGAAGGCCCACAGGGCCATTGTGTGGGCCACTTAGAAGTAAAGACACAGATAATAAAGCAATTTAATGTATTGATGAACCAGAAAAGCAGAGGGATGGGCCGCTGGTGCCCTGTGAGAGCTACGCCTAGACATCCATGGACCCGTACCAGGTCTGTACTGCAAAGCACAATATTTTCTACCTGCAAAATGATTACAAAGTAGTAATGAAACAGACAGAGGTAGTCCTCCAGCAGCTGCTTTCTTATGGTAAGGAAAAGCAGGCCTAGAATACTGTCCACAAAGAGTCTCTAAGCTATAGGCTGAACTGAATGAAGCGAAGCAACAGTCTTCTGTAAGCCTTCAACAAAATGAGTATCGATTTTCAGCCCTGGTTCGCCAGCCAGCCCTGTGAGTATGTTAAATGATGATGAAAGGGTGCAGTTTAACTCTGGGAACACCCATAAAGCTTCCAGTGTGCTGAAAAATAACCAAGAGAGTACTGTAAATGTGACAGTGATTCCAAGAGGGGAGAAATGCCACTTCAAACTTGCTCCAACTTGCTAGACAAGGAAAGGACCACTAGGTCGCAGCACATCTCTGCATGTGGTTGTCCCCTGGGAAAATTTTCAGCTTTTTCAACTTTGTCTGAGTTGGAGCCTGGTGGAAATTTCCTCATTCTCTTTGAACTGGTAAGTTTAAGGATCTGGAAGAGGCTGGGGGCCTAAATGTCAAGGTGGTGGAAATGTTGTGATCTTCCAAGGCAATCTCTTTAGGTGAATACATGAATAAAAGCATGATTTGGGGACCATCTGAAAGAACTTGCTGTTAAGCCTGAGGACCTGAGTTCCATCCAAGGTAGAGGGGTAGATCCAACTCCTTCTGTTATTCGATCACATCCACATGTATGCTGTGGTGTGGGTGCATCTTTTTTTGCCTTACATTTAGGTATAAAACTAGAAAAAAAATCCTTCAAGATTCCCAATTTAAAAAAAAGTTTCCCTTAACTTCCAATTGCAACAGGTATTTATCTAAAATAACTGCAATTAGAGTCACACTGGACTTCATGAATGTCATTTTAATTTTATTTCGGAAGTATTCAGATGAAATGGCATGATTGTCAGGTATATTGTGATAACAACTATATTTTATAGTATATAGTATAAACTTGTGAATAACATCTTGGTCAGGGTAGAGTAAAACAGTGTGAGCCTTCATCAAATCATTCAGACAGAACAGTGCCTGGCTTAAAATATAAGAATTGTTTATTTTTAGAGTTTTTAATCCATTGTTTTTAGACCACAATTGAACACAGATAATTGAAACAATGTAAATTAAAACCATAAATAAAAGTGAACTACTGCAAAAGAAAACATACCCACTATCATGCTACTAATCAGTTGATTTTGGAATCAACTTAAATGAAGAGTATCCAAATGAGATTAGCTTTATTAAATGAGATTAAAACCTTCTTAACTTCAGAGACATTCTTTATGTGAGAGAGTCACCTTATGAAGGACCTAAGAGTCTCTTTTTAAGAGTACTTGTAGTCAGTAAGTAGCCCACGAGCTCAGCCTTACAATCACAAATTAAATTACTTTGCGGCTAACCTCAGGATGTTTGGAAGTACATCTTTCCCTAGTAAATGGTGTCTTTAAATTGTACAATAATTAATTTATCTCATTTTCAGCTAACAGGCTTGTTGTACTTTATTTCTCAACAGTAGAAATGCAGGGTAATGTGTCTAAATGATAATGTTAATAACAGTAATATAAAAGAATATTGTCTAAGAGCTAGGGTGGTTTGGTACATACCTATAAATCCCAATACTTGGGAGGCTGAGATGGGAGGATCTTGAGTTCAAGTCCATCCTGAGATACATAATTAGTTTCAGGGCAATTTGAGCTATGGAATGAGATCTTGCTTCCAAAAACAAAGAATAAAGTTTAAATTTGTGTAAAATAAATCAAAGTATATTTTTAAAAAGAACACCATGATGCCACTGAAAATATAAGTTCTTTACCTACTAATGTGAAGTTATCTTTGATAGCCAGAAAAATAGATGTAACACAGATCATTTTTAATAAAAAAGCAAAACAACTCTTTAATATGCATGTCTTATATAACCATATATCTATAGAGTATGTGATGAGCTCAATGGAGGACAACAATGTAAATAATGAGATACATCATTAGAGAGTTACGTAAGGCTAAACACAAGCACTATCATACATAGAAGGCTAATATCCTGTATCACTAAGTGATGAATGGACAGATAGAACATATTATGTAGATCATTGTCTCAGTATAAGCATGTGAACAGAAAAATATTCTGTAAAAGAACAATATCTATTACCTATAAACTGGGACTGTTTAAATGTGTGGGATATGACAGGTTTTAACTTTCTTTTCTACACCCTTGTATTGCTTGAAGATTGTTTCAAGAAGCATGTATTATATTTGTGTTTAAATTAATGAGAATGAACACTAATGATTAAGAAAAATAATCGGTGGTAGTTATACTGAAAAAGCTATTTTTCTTTTCAAATATATGGCTTTAACTGGCTTTAGTAAATATTTTTAAAATGAGGGTTTGAACATCTGTTTAATATTTACAGAAGCCAATTCTATTGAAAAGATCTACCTTATAGACATACAATAAATAAAAAGTCTGTCCTTAATACTTTAAATGTGGAGTCACTATCTTTATTTTCAGTGAAAGCACTGATTGTAGCACCGCAATATTGATGACAAGATCTAGAACGAAAAGCAAGCTTGGGAGGAAGAGTACGACTTCTGCAGCTAAAATGGAAGTCATTCAGATCTAGCATGTAACTTGCCCAATACTCACTGCCAAACTGGGGTGCCAGGAGCAAATAATCCAAAAAGAAACAATGAAAGTTGTTTCTTTGCAGGGCTGAGAATAGCTCTGTTATATTGCCACTTACAGTAGTGTGCCCAAAGTGGTGGCTTGCCTGGGATACCTAAATGGACACTGTAAGTGAGGCACTTACAGACTGTGCCTGTGTTACAGAACTGAAGTAGAAAAGAGACAGGGGAATTTTAATTCCTCTATCACAATCAAGGCTAAAATTAAGCTGAAGTTGAAAATGCCATAGTCCAGCCAAGACCACTCTTAGTCTGTGCAATGCCCTTGTGAAAAATCATTACAAAACTCTCATTCTTTTAGACAACCGAGGCCTTTTCCAGACTGCTTTCCTCCGTGTCCTGGTATTTTAATGCAAATGATAGTCCTTACAACTAATGAGGCAGTCGTTCTGAGTCAGACTCAGAGCAACACAAAGAAAAATTGAGGTGTGAGAGTGGGTTTATGAAACTAATTAGCTTTAACAGGGTGATCTGCTTTGAAAGGGGCATTGTAATGAGGCAGTCTAAACCAACATGGTGGTGAAGGAGGAGCACATTTTCTTTTCTAGATTAAGTACAAATGAGACTCTGCTATTCTAGGTTCATATGTAAAATTAACCATCACAAATTCTATCAAAATTAGTTAGGATAATAGCTGAAAGAAGATAATTCTGTCATAATCATACAGATAGGAAACATCCCAAATGAATTTGATTGAACCCAAAATTACACAAAAATTTGAACTTTTGTAAAATTAAAAGTGAATAGAACTCGTCAAAACAAACAAAAAAACCACAGTTTGGTAAATTCTGATAATACTTTTGTAACATTACTGACAGTGGTATACTCCTAAAATGAGATTTTCTGCAGCAATATTCATGGTGCATACTGCTGGTCAATAATAGGAAGATGATGAATTGAAGAAAGAGTCCCCATTGATCAGACATTCAAATGACACATTGTTCAGGACATGAAAATGTCACATTTGTTTTCTCAAATTTGCATGTAGTTCCTGTCATTCCAAATCATTATTCATCAAAGCACTTTGCTTAATCATTGATTTAATCCAGCGCCTTATATGTGAGTGGACATATGCTAGATGCTGTAGGGAAACACAGGAAGCTAAAAGAAGAAAAACATGTTATTGCGGCAGTTGAACACAAGTGGAGGAATCACGGACCTAAATAACCCTGAAATATAAAAGTATATACTAAAGCGCTGATGTCTGTGGTTTCCAAAACAAATAATATGGTAATATTTCTGTAGTAGACACAATAGGTACATGAACAGAGCAAGAAGAGAACATTCACCCAAAAGACTTCAGCCCTGCAAAGGTAGGACTCTGACTGTACCTTGGGGAGTAGGCCACCTCACCTTAACTTTTCTGTGATAAAACTTTATGATAGCATCAAATTTTCATAGAAAGGGATTTTTTTCTAGTATAAACTGAATATCACTGCAAGCCTTTCCTTTCCAAAAAAACGTAAATGCATTTCAAGCTTTCATTGGCAAGACACTGTCTCAAGTATCTGCTCTGAAGACTTAGGTGTTGTTGAGAGAGAGAATTCCAGATACTACTTTGGCTATTGAGAATTTAGTTTACAGGTAGTTCGCTAAGGCTGGATGTTATAAGTAATTACAGCATTCAGATTATTTATTTCTTTGGAACCTAGTTTTCCTCTTTCATTTCTGAGGTGACATCACACCCCTAGTATAAACTTTCTGGTTTGAAAATTCAGTATGCATTTTCTTCTCTATGCAGTGAAAGCTCTTATTCACTATTTAATCATAGATTCAGATAAGTTAGAATTTTGAAAGCATGGTCCAAAAACCCATTCTTCACTTCTGACTGGAACAATTAAGACTCTTTATTCACATAGTTCTAATATTTCAATGGATGGAGTGCTCTCGAATTACCACAGGGGATTTGTGATTGATTATTAGTATCTGGTTAACTGAAGAGATGATGTACATGCTGGTACATGCCTTAATTCCTATACTCCAAAGGCAGAGGAAGGCAGAACTTATGGTTTTGGTATCAGAAATCAAACTTATAAAGAAAAAATATAGTAATTGATGAAGTCAGAAATGGTAGTATAACATTATGCATGTCTCAAGGGTTCATTGTTTTGTTTGCGAAGAGTAAAATTGTTGGCAACCTAAAAAGTAAAACCATTATTCTCCCAGGTTTTATTAGTGGCCATAAGAATTTCAAGACTACAAAGCCATATAGAATCTATCTATGTTTTCAGATTTCAATATAGTAGTTAACTATTAATGCAACTGTAATGTTGATCTTCTGCCAAGACCAATATGTGCATGACAATTCTTCAGATAGATACCCTGCAAACTCCAGTAAATGGGCCTAAGAAGATCCCACACACATTCATCATTTCTGTAAAACTTTTGAAACTATGCTACAGCCTCTCATCAGTGTACAGTTCTAGCCTTTCTTCATACAGTACTCAAATTCCAGATCTTTTTATTCCTTATCTACAAGGGTGACTAACCATAAGGACATATATAAGTAGCAAGCAATGAATCCCATCACCAATACTTCCAGTAACTAGAACCAAACATGGGGATAGGATAAGTACAGCATTTAAAGTAGCAAAATAGCTAGATTTAAAAACATTCAGCAAAATCCACTAAAACTCATATTTTATTTTTCATGGCCACCTGTATTCATGTATATATTCCCTACACAGAGAGACACACACTCATAATTTGTTGAGGAAGTGCTGGGTTAGAATCCAAAGTCTTACATAGTCTGGGAATGTGTTCTACCACTGAGGAACATTTCTAGCTCCAATATATTAGGTTTAATAAGAACTAGAGCAGAAGACAAGATCTCCTGAGTAAATTGGGAGTGTGGGAATCATGAGAAAGGGTAGAAGCAGAGGAAAAACACAGGGAGGGGAGCAGAGAAAAATGTATAGCTCAATAAAAATTAAAAATAAAAACATTTATTAGGATATAATAAAAAGAACTAGATCAAAACAATGATGTCTCACTATGTACCATTTTTTTTGTCTTGATCTATGGAACACTTCTTTTTTTTTTTTTAAAGATATATTCAGATAGCCGTGGGAAGGGTAGGAAGCTTCCCATACTTTATTCATGGGAAAGAATCACTACTTGGTTCCTGAACACAACTTTCATAATGATCGGAAATAGCAGCAATCCTCAGGAAGTTGTAATCTATGACTTTCCAACATACCATCTCAGTTTCAAAGAGAAGGAGAAGGTGAAAGTATGTGAGAGCTGTCTAAACTGTAAGGCAAGAGATATGGTGATATTTGTTCTATAATGATGACAAACTCTTTCATTTTGATAAAATAGACATAAACAAACCATCTGAGAAACTACCATGAAAGGGATGGCTGTGTTATCTAGACTATCTCCTCTTCTCCAACTATTTTCTCACAGGATCAGTAATACTACTGTCTAAAAAACTATATTTCTCCACCAAGAATTTAAAAGGGTTCTTATATGGCAGATAAAGTCCTTAATATGAGCTATTAAAACCATGAAATTTGACTTTTCCCTTGTCGGACAAGGTTATTTTATCATACTTACAAGCACACAGGATTCTGAATTAATTCTGCAAACTCAAGGCAGTGGCCAAAGGACAATAAATCAAGCTCTTTCATAATGTTTGTGGGCTGACTCATTCATTTAGTCAATAATGTGTTATTGAACAACCATGCTTTGATAAGCCCTGAGCTGGATGTGGACAAATACAATAAACATCTGGACATTATTTTCAATCAGAAGGATTAATAATACAGGTGTATCAGCTTCTTGTGACTCTGTGAGGGACAGTAAAAAGTTCATTTCAAGTCTACTTGTACTGTACTCAGTTGCTCAGATTGTCCCAAACAACTCTCTTAGCTCAGCTTAACAATATCAGAGAGAGAAATTATTCTCTTTCAGATATTCCCCCATTGAATTTATAGCTGACCATAACATAAGTACAGATGCTTTCTTAGTGATCAGTGTTAAGGGCAACCTTTCCAAAGAGGTAACAGTTGAGTTTAATGCACAATAGCGAGAAGAAGAGAAGTGTGGGACTCTGGAGAAAGCCTTCTCCAGGCAAAGGAAAAAACAAACTCAAAGGCTCTGAGAAAGTAATGAGCTGGATGTGAGCAAGCATGGAAAAGGTCAAAAAGAGCATATCCTGTGAAGTTTACAAGATAAGCGACGAGGCTTTTACAACTCATGCTATGGGAACCACTGTAAAATCTTAATGTAAACTTAGAAACCTAAATACAGTACAGAGATTGAAATAAATTTCTAACTATAAATACAATGGAGAGGGAAATAATAACTTCACAGAGCCATCACCCAGGTTTCCTAATTGTCAGTGTTTTGTGATATTTACTTTACTTGTCCTTGTTTTTCCTTTTGCCTAAATATTAAAACCATAAACTTCATAGTATTTTTCACTTGTTTTAAAGTTTGAGACTATAATATAATTACACCACTTACTCCTTCACTTTTCTCCCTACAAAGCCACCATTTACCCCTTCTTGCTCTGTTTTAAACCCATGTCGTCTTTTTTAATTAACTGTTGCTGCATGTATTTATGTTTATGTACATACATATATATTCCTAAATACAACTTGATCATCTGTATATTACTTGTTTGTATGTTTTCAGGGCTGACTTTTGGATATTGGGTAACAGGTTAGTGTGATCTTCCCTGGAGAAGATGATTTCTCCCTCTCTCAGCATTCCTTAGTTGCCTATAGTTCTTTGTGTGGGGTTGAAGCTTCGTGGGATTTCTCAGCCTGCTTTGGCACATCTTTTGTTGTTCTTGTTCAGCTCATGTTTAGGCAGTCATGTGGATGAGACTATTTGTTAGATTCTGACATTTTTAGGAGATACAATCTCATATAAAATATTCGATTCATCTGGCTCTTTTATAAATTTTTCTTGATATAGGGATTCTCTGTGTAACAATCCTAACTGTCTTGGAGCTAGCTCTGTAAATCAATCTGTCCACAAACTCACAGAGATCCACCTGCCTCTATCTGCTAAGTGGTGGGATTAAAGCCATATGCTAACACCACCCAACCCTCTGGCTTTTACAATCATTATTCTTCCTCTTTTGAAATGTGCCCTGAGCCTTTGGTATAGTAGTTGCATTGTGGATGTATCCATTAAGACTGGGTCCATCACTCTGCATTCTGATCAATTGTGGTTTTCTGCAATGGGCTCTGTCTGTTAAAAAAAAAAAAAGAAGTTTCCTTGATGGGAATCAAGACTACACTTATCTGTGAATATAAGGATAAATATACAATATAATTATGGATTGTACTGAGTAAAGAAGCAGTTGTAAGTTTTTCCAAAGATCCATAACTTCACTAGCCCTGAGTACTCAACGAGGTTTCTGGTATATATAATTTAGATAGTAACTCTGAAAAGTACGTGTACTTATATAGGCACATTGCTATATCACACCTAATACAGATAACAATGAGTCTTTCCATCATCCAACTACAAATAAATAATAGAATGTATTCATTCATCTGATTATGCCACAAGTGTCTTTATCATCATTGCTATGTTGTAAGCACAGTCCAAAGATATTCCATTCAAATTCATTTAAAATATATTCTTTTTCACTATACCACAGTAGCTCCTTCCTTTTTTCTTGTCACTAACTGCTAGAAAAAACAAAATCTCTTTCCTTAGAAAATGTCCAGATGCAACAAATTTATTTCCTTATAATGCAATTCAATTTGTTCCTCTAACTCACATGATTTTATTTAAATGAAAGCTAGTCCTCACCTTAATTAGACTCAGGGTCAATTTTATAGGTTGTACTCTCTTTTATCTTGAGGAGAGACTCAGATTTGGGGAACCATAATAGATCAATGGTCATGTGGTGGCATCCTATCCCTTTTATTGTAACCACACCCATAATTCCTTATTCATTGCTTTCAATCATCAATTAGAGGGCAGTATTTCCCAAATCAATGATTTAATTGAGTAGTACACATTAGTAATTTTATACTTTATTTCTTCCCCATTCACTAATTGAATATCTCCTGAAGAGAATGAAATACAGTTATTATCATACCTTAATATGGTGATTTAGAGAATTATACGATGTGTTTTATGATTGATTATTAAAAAGATGTATTGTAGGCTCTTCAGTTATAAGACATGAAAACCAGTTAAAGTCTGGTGAGATATAAGATTTTTAGTAATATTTTTCACATTGGAAGTAAGCAAAATTATCCAGGAGGAACAGCTCAAAGACTTGATTTGGAATGCAAAGTAGGAAAAACAATCAATCATATGGCCTTAAGTTTTTGGTTTAGGGACTACAGAGATGGTTAGAAGATTAACAGTGTCTCCTGTACTTCTAAGGCATCTCAGAGCATTTCAAGTACCCATGTTGGTTGGTTCACAACATAATACTATCAGGAGTTCATCAGGACTATATATAAATATTTTAAAAGTCTTTACATCAGTATACACATAAACCACTATGCAAATGTGCAAACATCAATATACCCCCAACAGCATTAAGAATGGCAACAGAAAGTTTCAGTCAGGCATGGTTGGCCATGCTTATATTCTCAGCAATAGGGAGACCAAAGCTACAGGATCAGGACATATTTGCTATACAGAGAGATCCTGGCTTATAAAGACAAGAAAGAAAGGAGAGACTAGAAAAGAAGGGAGCAAGGAAGGAAGGATGGGAGGAAGGAAATAACTGAGAAGATAGGTTAAGAGGGAGAAAGAAGAAACAGAGAGTGAGAGAGGAGAGGAGGAGAAGAAAGATTGAGCTGGCTTCAATTCCAAAGAATAACTACCATACTGGTATTTAAAAGCACATGAGAAGCCTTATCCTCTCTGAGGAGTGGATGGGTGGTGTGGTGGAGAAAGTAGGGAAGAGAGAGAAGGGGAGAGAAAGGGAAATGGTATGCAAAACAAAAGACTGTTTTAAAAAATAAATTAAAAAAAGAAAAGAATAGCATATGTATATCTATGTTGGTTTGCTCTGTGTATCAAAAAATGTATAATGTGGGATTCGATTCTGTATGCTGTGAAACCCATTGGTTAATAAAGGACTGCTTTGAACCCATAGCAGAGCAGGAAAGAAATAACTAGGAGGGGAAAACTTAAGTTAATGCTGGAAGAAGAAGTGCAGAGTCAGAGAGAAGCCATGAAGCTGCTGCTGGAGACAGATGCACTGAAACTTTGCTGGTAGGCCATGACCTCATGGTGAAGCACAGATTAATGGAGATGAATTAAATTAAGATGTAAGAGTTATCCAATAAGAACATAGAGTTAATGGACCAAGCAGTGATTTAATTAATACAGTTTCTGTGTGATTATTTCAGTTCTGGGTGGCCATGACAAACAAGTAGCCTCCTTATTACAAATGCATAGAAAATATATTTTCTATTTTATTTTAGGTTTTTTTTTTTTTTGGTTTTTCGAGACAGGGTTACTCTGTAGTTTTGGAACCTGCACTGGAACTAGCTCTTGTAGACCAGGCTGGTCTTGAACTCACAAAGATCTACCTGCCTCTGCCTCCCGAATGCTGGTATTAAAGGTGTGCACTGCCCTTTTCACTGCGGCAGGCCCTTGGAGAGGGCTTCTGATTCAGCCACCCCACCTGGAGGGTAAGTGGGGCCCAGCCCAGCTGCCTAGGCATCCCTCCCCAGAAGGGACTAAGGACACCCTCTAATCACCAAAACTTTCTGGCCACTAAGGGAGCTTCCCCCACATATTGGCTTTTCTGCTTATCACACCCAGCTTACATCCAAGCATTCCTTCCCATTGGTGGCCGGATCCTAGTTTCCCCAAAGGAACTCAGCCTGCTTCCGGGCTGAGGCCCTGAGGGGAAAGGGGGCATGTACAAAGCCTCAGGGCTTTGTGTGCTGCACAGAGCAGTGAAGCCTGCCCTTTTGACAGCTGCAGGCCCTTGGAGAGGGCTTCTAATCCAGCCATCCAACCCAGAGGGTAAGTGGATCCCAACCCAGCTTCTTAGGCATCCCACACCAGAGGGCACTAAGGACACCCTCCAATCCCCAAAACTTTCTGGCCACTAAGGGAGCTTCCCTCACATATTGGCTTTTCTGCTTATCACACCCCAGCTTAACGGAAGCATCCCTTCCCATTGGCAGCAGGGTTCCTAGGTTCCTCAAAGGAACTCAGATTGTTTCTGGGCTGAGGCCCTGAGGAAAAAGGGGGCGTGTACAAAGCCTCAGAGCTTTGTGTGGTGCACAGAGCAGAGGGGCCTGCCCTTTTGACTAAGGTAGGCCCTTGGAGAGGACTTCTGACCCAGACCCATCCTGACCTGAGGAGCTCAGCAGTTTCTTGGGCCAGCGAGGACCCCTGATCTAGATCC
>JAQHUG010000075.1:6207437-6222441 GCA_028555095.1 Dicrostonyx torquatus | reverse complement strand
TGTCCAATATCTGTTTCCATTGTATATAGTTATTTTAGAGCTAGATTGATCTTATTTAGACAAAAGGGGGAGATGAAGGGGTGTGGTCTTCACCATCCCAGCCTGTGACCACACCCTGCTGCCACTCCCCTAATTAATTAATGGGGGCCGGGTCACCAGGTCCCAGGAGAGGTATAAAATGGCAAACCCAGGTGGGGAGTCCTCTCTCTGCGCGGATCGCCGACCTGTGTACTTCGACAGAGGAGTTCTTTTGGGTATTGTAATCTGTGTGTACCTTGGTCTTTTAATAAATCCGTGTATCACGTCACAAGAGGGTTATATTTCAGTTAGATAGGTATTCATAAAATCTTTCAGAGACCTTCAGAATATGACATTTAAAATGTTTTTAGCAAGGCGGTGGTGGCACACGCCTTTAATCCCAGCACTTGGGAGGCAGAGGCAGGAGGATCTCTGTGAGTTCGAGTCCAGCCTGGTCTACAGGAGCTAGTTCCAGGACAGGCTCCAAAGCTACAGAGAAACCTTGTCTCGAAAAACCACAAACAAAATAAAAAATAAAAAAATAAAATGTTTTTAATAATTTAGGACTTTTCATACAATTAGACACATTTTCTCCTTGCAGCACAAGCTACTTCAAGAGGAAGATGGGTATCAAAGAGGTTCCTTATGGAGTTGGTTAGCCATCTAGGAAAGAAACTGCTCTTGCTGAACTGCTTGATAAACTTGACATGCAGGACCCACAGAGAAATGACCGCTGAAGTTTCCTAAAGGTGAGATGGTACTTTGGGGTTCCTGCTACATGAAAGAGTCTGCCAGACATTCTGAAGGACGCAGAAAAAAATGAATAAAATGTCTGCTGGATACTATGGGCCTGTAGGCTGAGATGGATGCCCCAATGATACAGAAGAACTTTGGGTGACCAGGCAGTGAGATGTCTCTGTCAATTCTAGAGTTTTGGAAATTGTTTACAATGCACTTCTTGTTTACTTAGGTAATATAATATTCTTCTGGAGTCCTTGATGGATTTGAAGAATAGATATAATGTTCCTTAGTTATACTAAAAGATAAAGTAAATAGAAATATTGTAACTTTAATTATTGCTCGATACCTCTTTTGTTATATGTAATTTTGCTATGTTAAAGTTAAAAGTGTCCTTTTATTTAAACAGAAAAGGGGAGGAGATGTGGGAGCCCCCTCTGTGTGCTGTTATTACCACTAATGAATAAAGAAACTTCTTTTGACCTATAGCAAGGCAGAACTTGGGTAGACATGGAAAGCTAGGCTGAATGCTGGGAGAAAGAAGGGCAGAGTCAGAGAGAAGCCTGTCACTAGTCAGACATGCTGAATCTTTGCTGGTAAGCCACTGTCACATAGCGATTCACAAATTAATGGAGATGGGTTAAATTAATATGTAAGAGTTAGCCAATGAAAAGCTATAGCTAATGGGCCAAGCAGTGATTTAAATAATACAGTTTCTGTGTGATTATTTCAGTCCTGAGTGGCTGGAACAAACAAGCGGCCTGCTGCTACAAGGTAGCAACAGGATATCCAGGAATAATTCCAGTGAGGGTCCTGTGTCGATAGTGTAGCAGAGACCAGGAACCTTAGATTCAAACCAATGATTCTTTGTGATTAACAACTGCATATAAAGATGTATGGATAAAGGAGTTTACTGTGTGACTCACTGTGTCACACTGCAGCTTCCATGATGAGATATTCCCTTTTTTTCCTTTTTTTCTTTTTCTTTTCCTTTTTTATATTGAATTTTATTTTAGTTTATTTAGCAGGGACAGGTTGCAGGGGCAGAGGGTGGAGTCAGGGGACAGGAGATGTGTGGGATATAGATGTATGATGTGAAAGATACAAAGGAATAAAAGAAAGATACAAAGAATGAACAAAAAAAGAAAGTTACAAAAAAAAACTAGAGGGAAGCAAATCCAACCATAGAGTAGATAATTAATGTAAAGTCTAATATTTTTTCAGTTTAAGTTCTATTTAATCATTTCCATATAAGAAAGCAATTGAGCATTATGTATTTATTAACCTTGTGTTCTATAATTTGACTGTAATTCCATATTAGTTGCAAGAAAGTTTGTTGATTCTTTCCTATTTTCTAGATGGATAATTATGTCATCTGATTCCCCAAAATATGAGGATCTTTTATTCTTCATAATCTGTACACATTTTATTTTATTATCTTACTGCATTCTCAATGGTGTCCAGTACAGTTTGGAAGATCAGTTTCAAGACATGGGAAGCACTGTCCGCAAAATGCATTTCTTGGCAGAAGACCATCTAGTTTCTGACCATTGAGGATGATATAGTGTCATTGTGGTTCGTATGCATTTCAGCTAGGTAGAGCTATTTATTGCTTTTCTTCCTTGGCTGCTTGCATGGCTCCTTTTAATCTTATGAGAGTCTCAGGTCAGATATGGATCCCTTCCTTGACCTCTCATCAAAGGACCTTCTTTTGGAAGCAGATGGAGATCATTAAAGAAAGTTACTCTGCTCCAAATGTGAAGACCAACAGACCATGGAGTACTAGTCCTCAATTAATATATGCTACAACCCAAGCCTTTCAACTATAACTCAGGGAATATTGTTGGAAGAAGGGACAAAAAATGTAAATGCCAGAAGATGAGGACATCTGCTTCAAGATAGTCTCTTCTAAAAATTTTAAGACAAAAAAAAAGACATGAAGTACAAGGGTAAGGAGGAAGGGTGGATTGGGAAGAACTGTGTTGGAGAATTGGGGTTGAATATGGTCAAGATGAATTGCATAAAACACGCAAATTATTAAAAATATTATGAAAACTGGAAGTTGCATATTTGGTTGTAAATGTAATAGTACACTGTTTGTCTGGAGTCCAGAAAATCCTGAGTTTGATCTCTCATGCCAAAATAGAACTTAGGTTTTCTGTAGTGGTTGTTATAAATTTGAAAAAGTTATTTCCTTTTTTTGCTTGTTGATAGTACAGGATGATAGATTTCTATCAAACCGTGGAGAGAAAAATATAGATATAAGCTTCAACAAAATTACAGTAAAGCAAATCAAAATTTAGATTACAAGTATTAGGGGTTATTTATCTGTGTGTGTGTAAATGTGTTTGTGTGTTTGTGTGTGTATGTGTGTCTCTGTGTGTGAGTTGACAGGGTATTTGTGCAATGGCTTTTATATCAAAGTCAGAGGACAACTTGTGAGAGTCTGTTCTCTTCTAGTGCACAGGTTCAGGAGATCAAACTCAAGTCTTCAGGCTTGATGGCATGAGGGCTCACTACTGAACCATGTCCTTGCTCCATGTTTTTCATTTTAAATTCTAATCTATCATAGATGTATATGAAAGCAGTTAAGTATAATCTATTAACCTCATGTTTATATTTTACCAAATATATTTTAGCATCTATTAATATAATCACATGACCTTTCTTCTTGAGCCTGTCAATATGATGGATTGCATTAATTAATTTTCAAATGTTGAGCTGCCCTTATATATTTTAATAAATTTAACATAGTTGTGGGTATAATTCTTTTTATATGCCATTGAGTCTAATAGGCACGTATTTTACTGAGGAATTTTGCATCCATCATTATGAAAGATACTGTTATAAAAGTTTCCTCTTATTTTATCTTTAGTATTCTCATAATTCTAGACTCAGAAAATGAGTTATGAAGTCTTTTCTCTGATTTTATCATCTGAAGAAAATTCTGTTCAGAATTTAGTATTACTTTCCTTACTTTTATTTAGGAAACTTCTTTTTCTACTTTCCAAAGTGGAAGTTTGTGTTATTGATTTTAAATCTTGTGATTTTTATAGACGTAAGTTCAATGCCACAGAATTTCCCCTAAGCATTGCTTTTATTATATTTCAGAAATTTGATAAACTTTTTTTCACTTTTCCTCAAAATAACAGGGTTTATTTATTTGCTTTGGTGGTAAGTATCAACACAGGACCTCATTCTCATTTAGCAACTCCTCTATCCTGAGTTATAGTCTAAGCTTCAAGTATTTCTTAAAGTCCCCTTGAGATTTATCATTTTACACATGTCTTATATAAACTTATGCTGTTTAATATCCAGGTTTAGGATATTCCATATATAATTATCTTACAGATTTCATCTATAATCCATTGTCATCTGTGATAGCTATCCTTGATTGTCAACTTGACTATACTTGGAATAAACAACAATCCAGAAATGAAGATTTTTTGTTGGTTTGAAGTGGGTCCATCCACTCCCAATTTGAACCCTGGAGGTAGGAAGACACATACCTTTGATCCAAATCTTGAGATGGGAAGACACAGCCCTTAATTTGGATTTTGATTCAGGAAGACACACACCTTTAATCCAAATATTGAGACAGGAATGCTTGATGGGCCACACCTTCTGCTGGAACATAAGGAAAGAAGGAAGATTTGCTCTTTGCCTGTTTGTCCTTGCTTTGTTAGAGCATCCATTCCCTTGCTGGCATTGGAGCCTAAGTCTTCAGGATTCCAACACATGCTAAAGATCAGTTGAGACACCCATCCTTGTGGGACTGAGAAACTACTATGTTCTTTGACTTTCCGTTCACAGCTAACCATTGTTGGATTAGCTGGACTGCAGCCTGTAAATCATTCCAATAAACCCCCTTGTTGAGAGTACAAGTTGAGGTCGTGATTCATTCCATAAGTTCTGTAACTCTAGAGAACCCTGACTAATACATTATCTTAAAACAAACTTAAGTGATTGATAATCTTTTAAAATTATTATTTGATGAGGCTTCAAATACATTTTTTATTTAGGTGGACACTCATTGTGATCTTGAGAACGTGCCATCTGCTACTGTTAGATAAAATATTCTGTAAATATCACTTAGATCCAGTTACCTATGTCCTTCACTGATTTTCTAGTAGCTGTATTTATCAACTGATGGCAGAGGGTGGTAATGTCTGAGGTATAATGGAGTACTTCTCTCTGTTTTTGCTATATGATGCTTTACCTGTCCTGTTAACAAACTATTGCTTGGCATATATGCATTCAAGACTGTTAAGTCTTCTTGGACAGTTTAATTCTACTTTTAATCACTCTTTTTTAGTCCCTGGATCTTTTCTTGCTTTAAAGTTTCAATATAATATATAAAAGCAACCCAATTCCTCTAGCTTTCTTTTTATTTATAAACCGGACTTATTGGTCTTTACCTCTTGACTTTTTGTATGAGTCTATCATTGAAGTTTCTTACAGTCAACAAATTTCTCATCAGCCTTGTCCTATTCTTCCAAGTTTATCCCAAGTACAACTTAAACTGAGAGATCTCATTTGATTTCCTGATTCTCACATACAGCACAGAGGACACAAGCACATATTATATGCACATGACAAGGCAAATTGAAACGACTGGAATGAAGCTACAGGATAGCCTGAATTTTGTATATTATATTATATATCAGTATTAATGCATGCAAATAAAAAAAATAAAATAATTTGCAAGAGGATGAGAGAATATAAACAAGGAAAAATTCAAATTAAGCCTCTTAGATAAAGTAATTCTCTTTGGATAAGCCACACAGACAAAGCTAATATTCTACATTCTAAGTCAGTGTACCTATCAAAGTGAATGACATCAGTGTCACTTATACATGCTGTCATTGGAAAGTGGGTGATCTTCAGTACTTCACCTTTTACAACACCTTCATATAACGGCTAAAGCTATGACACACTACAGAAAAACTCGTCGCCATATAGTTTTACAATAGCATGGGCTTTCAAGGTGTAATTTTTTTTCACCATCAGAACTGAATTGCTAGGGTATCTTACAAGTTAAGAAAAACAAAGTATTAAGTTTGGTAGATCAGAGCATCCCCTGGGTGATGTTTATTTGTTTCATTTATCTGTTGACTGGTCACATTTTCTTTCTTCCTTAAAGTGTGCACAAGAAAATATGTTATAGGGAAAAAGATTCACCAGACCTTCCATTAACCCAGCTGTCGCACACATGTGGCTATCTCTATAAATGTTGCAGTTCACTGGTAATTACTTTTCTGATAATAATAATACAAACTTCACACCTCTTTTGGTTGTGACAGTCCCTTACTTCCGCCATCCAAACTACCTCAGCAAGTGATTTTGTATTTCAAAATTACAGAACATAGCCTATTTTTTCTGATCCCCTCGATGTATGGACAAGGCTACCATTTACATCTGAAGGATATTTAGGTTGTTTCCATTTCCTAGCTATTGTGAATAGGGTGCCAATGACCATGGCTGAGCAAGTGTCCTCTGGGCACTTGCCAAAGAATGAAATAGTTGCATCCTATGATAGATTTTTGAGGGTTTTATATACTGATATGCAGAGGCACTGCACAAATTTGCCTTCTCACTAGCAATGAGGGTTCTCCTTTACCCACAACCTCATCAGCATTTGCTGTCTGTTGTTTTGCTGATCTTAGCCATTCTGAATAGAGTGAGATAAAATCTCAATGTTGTTTTACAGCCCTAATTTTCAGTAATGCAAATTTATAAAAGATATATTTTAATTCACCTACTACTTTTCATAGTAATCTCTTCTATTAAAACCAAAGCAGTTCAATAGTATTAATTGGGGGAAATAAAAACAATGTAATAAAGATTTGGAAAACTCTGATTTTATTCCCCATAATTTCTCCTTCCCATTAATCTAAATACTAACTTTTTAAACACATTTTCAGAAATTGAAAATGCTGAAAGTCAGCCACCACTAGGTATTTCAACAATTATTATAGCCTTGGTGTGCCAGGAGAAAATATCACCTATAAAATGAAAGCAAGAATTAATAACAGTGAAGAACAACTGGGGATATGACACAGTGGAAGAGCACTTACTTACTTTCTGTATGTCTTAGTTTCACTGATTCTCATGTCTGACTGGTTGGCAGCTGCCTGGCTTCTTTCCCCAGGTGTGTCCCTTTCCTTCTCCCTCATTCTGTACTCCTTTTCTTCTCTCATTCTTCTTCCTATTTATTCTCTCTGCCCAGAAGCCCCGCCATCCCTCTTTCGCCTAGCTCTTGGCCATTCAGCTTTTTATTAGATCAATCAGATCTAATAATTATTTCACCTTAAGCAGGCACAGTGAAATAGATGCAGAACATGTTTACATAATTAAGGTCGCATCCTTACATCATTAAACAAATGCAGCATAAACAAGTGTAACACATTTTTACGAAGTTAAAATAATATTCCACAACAGTTGCTTTTCCAGAAGATGTGAATTTTATTCCCATAAAATATACTAGGTGACTTACAATGACTTGTAACTATAGCTTCAGGGAATTCAACATTCACTTATGGCCTCTGAAGGCACTACACCCCCACACACAAACCTATACACAGATAATACATATACTCATGATTCAATAACTGAAAATTAGAACAAGTAAATACCGTGGAAATTAGGAATGGGAGCCTTACAGAGAAATTTGAAGATCAAGTTATGAATTTTGAACTGGCTGTATGATTTATGAACTTTCTATAAATTTTACTGTGAGAATATGATGCCCAATAAAAGTGATGTTACTTTTCTCTATGTAATATGAGCTAGATAGTATCAAAATGGGAAGCAGAGAGACCACTTAGTTATTACAATTTTTATAGTAATGTCCACTGACAAATAGTATCCATTGAAAAGTTATATAAAGAATAAACACTTAAGAGCTAATATTGACTTATGAATGAGTACATACCATGTTCATCTTTGTGGGTCTGGTTTAACTCTTTCCAGATGTTTTCTTCTAGTTCCATACATTTGCCTGCAAATTTCATGATGTCTTTTTTTTTAACAGTTGGGTCGTACTCTATTGAGTAAATGTAGCTTTTAAGTAAATGATAATCATGCTACAATCCACAGGCCCAGAAATGCTAAGTAACAAGTTGAACTCTAAGGTGGACTAGTGGGAAGAGGAAGTAGAATAGATTTTGCAGGTTGGGAAGGGAAAAACTAAAAATCAGGTGGTGGAAGGTTGGAGGGAGAAAGTATAGGGAGAGACAACTGGAACTGGAGGGCATTTGGGAGTGATGTGGAAACCTAGTGCAACAAAAACTCCCAGAATTCATTGAAGGTGATAGTAGCAAAGACTCCTAGTAATGGAAGATATGGCTCCTAGACAGGTCATCCTCTGTAATCATAGTAGGTTTCTAATAGTGAGGGCACAACCACAAAACCTTCAACCTACAATCTATTCTGCCTGTAAGATCTGATGGGGCAAAGGAGACCCAGAATTTGTAGGAGTGAACAACCAATAACTGGTCTAATTAGAGGATCATGCCATGTGAGGGAGCCCATGCCTGACATTGCCTGGAAGACCAGGAACCAGAGACTGGATATCCCAGACACCTGGATAGAGAAAAAAAATCAATAAAATGACTCCTGATGATATTCTGTATTTATAAATCAATGCATAGCCCCTCATCGTCAGAGAGGGTTCCTCTGACAGCTGATGGGAGAAGATGCAGAGACCCAGAGCCAAACATTAGGCAGAGAGAGAGAAAGTTCAAATTAGAGATCTCCATTTGGGTCTCTCTCTTTGGAGCTTTGCAAACCCCGCAGAAGAGGGATAGGAAGAATTGTAGGAGCAAGAGGGGGGGTTAAGGATATTATGAGAACACAGCCCACACAATCAACTAAGTATGGCTTATAGGGAATCACAGAGACTGAAGTGACAAGCATGGACCCTATATGGGCCAGAGCTAGGTCCTCTGCATATATATTATACTTATGTAGCTTGGTGTATGTGTGGGACTCCTAAGAGTGGGAGTGGTGGTGTCTCTAACTCTCTTAGCTTTGATATGAGGGTCTATGGCTAGTCTTATAGTATCTTGTTATTCTGTGTTCAGTTGATATCCCTTGATGGCCTGTTCTTATCTGAAGGGAAGCAAAGGAGTAGATCTGAGGGAGATAGGGAGTAGGAAGAGTGCAGGGAAGGAAACTTCAAGAAGGATGTGCTATAGATGAGAAGAATAAATTTTAAAAAATGAATAGACACGTATTCCTATGCGATGGTCATGCCTGTGATCTGAACATTTAAGATACAGAGGCCAGAGGATCAAGCATTTATATTTACCTGCAGGTACATAAAGAGTTCAAGACTAGCTATCTAGAGTGTTGAAAGGATGGATCAGTGGATAAGAGATCTGGTTACTATTGCAGAGGATCCAGGTTCAGTTTTGATCACCCACAGCTCATAACCTGTAACTCCAATTCCAGTGAATCTGGCACTTTCTTCTGGTTTCTGTAGGCAATAGGCATGCACTTGGTATACATACATCTTTGCAAGCAAACACGTATACACATAAATAAATAAATCTTAAATTTAATATATTTAGGGTGCTAAAATTATGGATAGCAATGTGTCATTTGACACTGACTACTGATTTATCAGGGAACACTGGTGAAATGACTCACCTCAAATGGATAATAACCTTGGAGAAGAGATGAAGGAGCTAGGACCATAGCTCAGTGGTAGAGATCTTTGCCTGGAGTACTTAATCCCCCAGAACCTGTAAAAAGACAGAGATGGATATAAAAGTAAGAAAAAATATTTTTAAAGATGCCTATCTACTCTCTTTTTGAGCTACCACTAAAGGTGTCAGAGCCTTAATATACTAGCAAGGGTCAAGAAAATGACCAATGCAATTTTTTGATAAATGAACAAAATATCCCACTGTAACTTTCAGCTTTTCTTTGTCTGCAACTCCTGACTATGAAACAACGATGTGGAGATCTAATTACTCACAAAGGGACCTTCAAGGAAATGAAAGTTGCAACTTCAACCAGTGTTATTCAACAAAATATAGTCTGACATAAGATGATAACTTGATTTAAGATTTTTGAACTGTGTGCTGGTACAAAAGATATGCATTCAAGATAAACTGTACTTCAAGTCCGAATTGGATCTTTTCCCAAGCTAGAGATATGCAGTCTAGTACACTCCTGTGATGCCAGATAGTGTCAGTGGGCCCCAACACCCAGTTGCTAATGGGAAACAACTGATGCTCTGCAGGAAACCAGCTTCTTAATATTTAATACATTCAATGTAGCCAATAAATTTTTGAGGTGGGGGTCTTGCTGTGGGAGCTATTATTCATGGATAATTTACATTGGTATAGTTTTTGTATATTGATACAAGTTCAAATTGTATTTGTTTACATTATTTGTACATATATACAAAGTTATTTTGTCAGACTGTATATATGCATGTTTATACTTCGGTTTAGGACATTTTGTATATTGATACAACTTTTAGAGTATATTTTCATATTGCATTATTTATTACTCCTACCTCTGATCAAGATACTTATAGATTGTTTACATTTTGAGGTCATTGTTTTCATTTGTTGCACATTTATTTACAGATTATTTAATATTCTTACATGAAGTTTTACTCTTTAAGTTATACAGATATTAATTATAATAGGTCAATAGCTGATAATGTTTGTTGTACATACAGTCAGATCAATTAGGTTCTTTAGATACATAGAGATTGTATTCTGTCTAGATAAGTATTCTTCAACCACTTCAAGGATCTCTGGAACATGGCATTTAAATAATTTAGGGTTCTGTTGACATGAGACGTGATTGCTTCTGATAGCACCAATCTATTCCTTAGAGAATGTTGAGCACTGAAAACACTTCACTTGGAGCTTGTTTTCTTCTTCACAAAACTGGCTTTTGGTCAAGGAACTGACAATGCCTCAACTACTAACAAGTTACATAGCATCTGGAAATGGATTAGCAGGACTGTCAAATCTTGCCAAGACAGAATAAAATGGTTTTGAAAAAGTCCCTGCTTCTAAAAATGGTCTGTCAGTTACACTAGGCCTTAACCAAAGTTGGTGGCTTCAACGTTGCAAAATGAGACTTTGGGTGATTGCTTAGGTAGCTAATTGTCTCCGTCATATATTGCTCACTTTGGAATCTATTTGATTGTACTTCCTGCCTGCTCAAGTAATATTATCTCCTTTCTCAGGCCTCTGATGAGGTTGAAGATTAGATAGTCATAGTTATGTACTCTTATGACCTAGACAAGCCATTTCCTGTACAAGACTTAGACTCTATAGGATAGAATGTTTATTAAAACATTTAGCATATGTTCCTTGCTTAATATTGTTTATGCTGATTGTAAGTCTAATCTTATACTTGATATCTGTTCCTAGTTGGGTTTGGAACTCTCTTATTTAAACAAAAAGGGGAGGTGCTGTGGAAGCACATTCTGTGTCTTTAGCAAACAGCCTTTAAGATACAAGCCCATTTGGGCGATGTCCCTTAGAGCTTAAAAAGCAGTGGAACCGTGCACCTCCTCTCTTACTTCCAGCTCTTGTTCCAGGTGCTGGACTCTGTTCCTGTTTGCGATCAGAGAACTGTTATATAGGATGGTGATCTGTAAGTTTTCCCCTTAAATAAAAACCCCTTTTATTATCCTAATTCTGAACTAGTGTGGGATTGTTTTACAGCATCAGGGTCTGGCTATATAGTTCAGACATCCCCGGAGTTCTTCTGTGGAGTTAGCCACCAATGTATAATTCTCTTATTTGTAGCAAGTCTTTTTGGTTCACCAGTCAGCTCCCAAATAACAACATAGAGACTTCTTATTGATTATTAAAGCTTGGCCTATAACTTATGCTTATTTGTAACTAGTTCTTTTTTATTTATGTTTTACTAATTTTATTGAGCTATACATTTTCATTTGCTCCCTTTCCTTCTTTTCCCCAGCCCTTGTACCCTCTCCCATGGTCCCCATGCTCCCAAGTGACTCAGAAGATCTTGTCTTGTTCTACTTCCCATATAGATTAGATACATGTATGTCTCTTAGGGTCCTCATTGTTGTCTAGGTACTCAGAGATTGTGAATTGTAGGCTGATTTTCTTTGCTGTATGTCTAAAAGCCACTTATTGTTGTAAGGAGGCTGCTTGTTCATCCTGGCCACCGAGAACCAAAATAATCACACAGAAATTATATTAATGAAAACACTGCTTGGTCTATCAGCTCTATCTTCTTATTGGCTAACTCTTATATTTAACCCATTTCTATTAATTTGTATATCACCACATGGCAGTGGCTTACCGGCAACGATTCAGCATGTCTGACTCTGGTGGCTCCATGGCATCTCTCTCTTTACCTTCCTTCTCCCAGCATTCAGTTCCATCTTCCTCACCTACCTAAGTTTTGCCCTATCAACTTATCATTAATGGTACTCACAGAATGCAGAGGGGACTCCCACTTCGCCTCCCCTTTTCTGTTTAAATAAAAAGAAAGGTTTTAACTTTAACACAGTAAAACTACATATATCAAAAGAGGTACCAAGCAAGAATTAAAGTTACAATATTTCTATTTACTTTATCTTTTATTATAACTAAGGAAAACTATAATTATAACAATCTATCTATTCTTCAATTCCATCAAAGAATCCAGAAGAATATTACATTACCTAAGTAAACAAGAAGTGTATTGTAAGCTACTTCCAAAACTCTAGAATGGGCAGAGATATCTTACTGCATGGACAGTCACCCAACATTCTTCTGTACCATTGGGGCATCCAGTCTTCAGCACATAAGCCCATAGTATTCAGCAGACATTTCCATGAAGCAGGAAATTTCAAAGACAGTTCAGTCACTTACTTCTGTGTCCTGCAGAATGTCTTTCAGACTCTTTCATGAAGCAGGAACCCCAAAGGATCATCTCACCTTTAGGCAAGTTCAGCAGTTATTCCTCTGTGGGTCCGGCATGTTCAATGAATCAGTCCAGGCAAGAGCAGTTTCTTGCACAAATGTCTAACCAACTCCATAAAGAGCCTCTTCAGTGCCTATCTTTCTCTTGAAGTAGCTGGTGCTGCTAGGAGCAGATGTGTCTCGTCATGTAAAGTTCTAAGTTCTTAAACATTTTAAATGCCATATTCTGTAGGCTTTGAAAGGTTTGAAGAATGCCTATTCATCTGAAATATATCTCTATACATCTAGAAAATTCTAGCTAACATGACTACAAACTTGACTATTATAAATGAGTATCTATTAATCTATATTTCTTAATTATGCATTACATTTTTAAATGAGCTACACAATCACAATACCTGAATCAAGAGCAGAAATATTATATATATATATATATATATATATATACATTGTATCAATAAACCAAGATCCATACAAAGGAAATTATTCATCTCTATAGCAACTTATGAGTGAGTATATATGAATACATCACTCAATATGATGTTTTCTAGATCCATCCATCCATTTGCCTGCAAATCTTAAAATATCATTTTTTTCTGTTGGGTAGTACTCCATTGTGTAAATGTACCATATTTTCCTTATTCATTCTTTGGTTGATGAGGATTTAGGTTACTTCTAGATTATAAAATATAGATTTTCACATGTCCTTGTTTTTATTTAATAATTTTCTCAGTTCTGTTAAAGTGTAATGAATAGCACCAAGACAATTAAACTATTTACAACTACAGACTGTCTGGACCTGTTAGTCTTTATATTGCCATTAATAAATGATAAATACATGTATTTTGTTTTTGAGACAGGGTCTCACTGTGTATCCTTGACTGGCCTGGAATTTATTAATGCACTTCTTAATTTAGGTTCCAGAAGCAGTTTATATTGCTTTATCGCTCTTGTTTTGTGAGTATTGCTCCCAAATATCGTTTGTCTGTCTCTCTGCTTGTTTGTTTGAAAATACCTAATGGTGCTATGCGACCATACTACCACCAGATGGCAGTTGCAAGCCATGAGCCCCAGGATATTAGCAAAAAGGCTTACTGAGACAAGTTGGATTGACATGAGAAATTCTTTTTCATGTTGTTCCTATCAAAAGCATATTATAAATTTCAATAATAACTCAGTGTGAAAATACTTTATAACATCCATCAGATAAATGATCCCCAGGGCTTTACTAATCATTTCTCTGAGGTGATAACAGAACGTATTTTTCTTCAACAATTTACCAATGTTTTAGCAGAATGTAAATCTTCATATATATAATTGTTTGGAATTAACTGTTCTTGGCTTTCTTACCTTCAATGCACAATCCTATTCTGTATACAAATCCCTCCATTTGACTTGGTTAAGCAAAATCTAAATTTCCTGCCTAGCTAACTAAACTGAAGGATTTTATTAGGTCTCTTCATCTCCCTGCAGCATTGTGCTTCTTAAATGTTTTTCTTCCCCTTCACATAGAAAATGTAATTGATTCTGCACAATTTCTACAAGGGCATTCTTTCGCTTTGTGCCAGGTATACTTTTCTTTTTCAGCTGTGAGTCTAGCCCTTAACACCTGAGTTCTCTATAGTCCAGTCTCTGGAAATACATACATACATACATATATATATATATATATATATATATATATATATATATATATATATTTCCTCCCATTGACTTTTAAGTGAGTAAAAGGGCTAGATGTGGACAGAACCAGGAGGATTTCTGTGAGTTCAAGGCCAGCTTGGTCTACACATAGCAAAATACAGGTAGCCAGGATTACATAGAAAGATCCTGTCTCATAACAAACAAGCAAACCAAAAGAAAAAAAATGGAACCAAACAACAGCAAGAAAAAAGAAACACAAAAAGATAGAAAGAAAGGAAGGAAGAAAGGAAGGAAGGAAGGAAGGAAGGAAGAAGAAGAAGAAGAGGAGGAAGAGGAGAAAAAGAAGAAGAGCAACAACAAAAACTACAAAATGGGACAGCCAGAAATTGTTGTAAGAGGGGAGGAGGTGTAGGTTGTGTTTCCAGCACCCAGCTTCCAGCCCCCAGCTGCTGGCCTGTTCAGCCGCTGGTTGCTTGCCGGAAATAACCACATGAGACTGTATTCATTTAAATACTGCCTTGCCCATTTTCACTGACCTCTTCCCGCCTATCCTTCACCTCATAAACTAACCCATTATAAAAGTCTGTATGTCACCACGAGGTGGGTGACTTACCGAATGGATCTACGGTACTTCGATCTGCGACGGGAGCTTGATGGTAACTGACTCTCTCACTTCCTTTCTTCCCAGA
>JAQHUG010000075.1:6152819-6164165 GCA_028555095.1 Dicrostonyx torquatus | reverse complement strand
AGCAGTGTCTGTGTCTTCCGCGTCCCGACGTATCAATCAAAGGAGGGTGTTGTCAATGTGTCCCATCTTCTATACCTAAAATTACAACATAGGGTAAGACAACTCAAAGGTATCAAAATGAAGCCAACATCTGGTCCCTTGGCCTGTGACCACACCC
Source organism: Dicrostonyx torquatus (assembly GCA_028555095.1). Classification (NCBI taxonomy): domain Eukaryota; kingdom Metazoa; phylum Chordata; class Mammalia; order Rodentia; family Cricetidae; genus Dicrostonyx; species Dicrostonyx torquatus. The sequence continues at coordinate 6,164,008 of JAQHUG010000075.1, read as the reverse complement.
CTTCATTTCTTCCACTAATGGACTATAATCTGGAAGGGTAAACCTAATAAACCCTTTCCTCCCCAACTTGCTCTTTGGTCATGATGTTTCATCACAGCAATAGAAACCATAACTAAGACAATTTCTTTCTTTTTAAAAAGACTTATTTAATTTTATGTGGATGGGTATTTTGTCTTCGTGCATACATATGTGTACCACATCCATGCCTGGTATCATGGATCCCCAGGAACTGAAGTACCAGGAATATTCAACCTGCCACGTGAGTACTGGAAATTGAACCCGGGTCCTTTAGAGCAGCACACGGTGCTCCTAACCACTGAGTCATTTCTCTAGCCCCAGCCTGTGTCTCTTACTTGTGAGATTAACTTAATACTAGCTAGCTGGAAGCTTAAATTTGATTATTTATAAACATATTTAGAACAGTGTAATTTGCTATATGTAGGTGTACGTTTTCAGGGCTGGATACTTGGTATTAGCTGATGAATTGGTATGGTCTCTCCTGGAGTCCAAGTCATCCGTGGTTGTCTGTAGTTCTTTGTCTGTGGCTGAGGCCTCCTGTCCTCCACCACCACCATGATGACATTAGTGTATCTATTGTTGTTCTTCTTCAGAGCATGCTTAGGCAGTCATACTGGTGAGACTTCATTGGTGTAGGTTTTGATATGCCTAGGAGACACAAGAGTAAATCTCAGCACAAATATGCCAGACAAGAAGCGTTACACAGACTGAACAGGTTGTTCTTATATGTTTAGGAATGTGTGTGTGTATAAAATAACTAGTGAAAAAGAGTTTGTGAATTTGAAAGAGGGAAAGGAACAAGGAACAGTATATGAGAGGGTTTGAAGATAGGAAAGGGATCAGGGAAATGAAGTAATCTAAAAAATTAGAAATAATTTTCAAAGTGCTGCATAAATACAAGGAAGTATTATTTAATTTTTCTCTGACAATTCAATTTTAATTTTACTCATTTTACAATTCTCCAACAATGTTGTTGAGTTTCTTCATACTTAAGATAGAAGATTTCAAATATTTGGGTTAACTTTTAATCAACAGAACTCTTTATTCAAGTGATAATAGAAAGACCAAAGAAACCGAAAATTTAGGATTAAGTAGACTTGCTTCATTGAAGCATAACAAAATCCCAAACCATAAAAAGTATAACAGAAAGCGAAAAAAGACAATGCATGATAAAAATGTTAACAAGAGCAAAAAAAGACAGAGGTAGGAGTTGTTTTCTTTATATAGGATGTTCAGGGGGTTTTTCCTTGATGAGGGTGTAGCTCAGTAAAACGTTGAGTGAAGAACAATGCCAATTGTCAAAGACAATCAAGGGATGCCAGTAATTCCAATATGTATAGAACAGGAAACTATAAAGTTCATGTGTACATTGGGAAGTTATGGGAAGACTTTAAATAGAAAATTGACATTTTTATTTGTGCATTTTAAGAACGATTATTCCTTCTGAATTTTGTAGAATATGGTTTAGAGGGAGAACAATGAGAGGAATTTTGAAGCTGGTTACAGTTTGTGCTGGCTTGTATGAGAATGACCTCATGGGCTCATATATTTTGAATACTCAATGCCCAGTTACTGAATCTGTTTTGATAAGAATAGGAGATGGGGCCTTGTTTGAGAAGGTGTTCCATGGAGGGTGAGCTTTGTATTTGCAAAAGGCCATGTCAGACCCAGTCTCAGTTTCCCCTCCCCTAACCCCCTCTCTTTCCTGTCTCCAACTTTAGATAAGACATAAGCTATCAGCTAAATCTCCAGCACCATGCCCACCTGCCTGCTGCTGTGCTTCCTTCCATGATGGCCATAGACTCACCCTCCAAAAGTATAAGCAAACCCCCAGTTAAATGCCTTCTTTTCTAAGAATTGATTGGGTCGTGTTCTCTCTTTCTCAGCAATGGAACAGTAAGACAGAAAGAGGTAACATGAATTTCATAGTGGGGATACATACACAATATACATGAGAATATGTCTGTGTATTTGTCCATCAACAGACAATTAATAAAACATGTAATATTGTGCAAGCTTTACAAAGGAGGAAATTATATGACACAGAACATCATGATCAAACTGAGATTGAAGTTCATGAAATAAGCCAGCTATCGGACAGTAAATGTTTAAAAGAGTCATACAATGAGATTTTCAGGGGATGTGAGGAAGGGAAGAAAGGAGGACTGATAATCAATAGGTGTAGAAGTCCAAGGCCTGCTATATAACATTGTGCCAAGAGATAAAATAATGTGATATTTGAACATGTATAAGTCTTTCTAGAAGCAAGAACCATTTCAAGTGTCCTTAGTATAATAAAATAACACTTAATATAAGTTTTGATTCCCCTAGACAATAAACAACAAAATAATGCATAAAGTAAAAGAATAATTTTTGTTCATTGCCTTCAAAGGAGGCCCAAAAAATGAAATAAAAATGTGTTTAGACATTTTGATTAGTATCTATGGAACAATCGTGTTTTATATTTTTGAGAAAACTCTAATCTATACATATTTAGGCATATGTAGAAAACCTTATTACATTTATTTATTTATTTATCTTGTGTGTGTCAGCGAGGTCATTGCTGGAAGTTAGGGGATAGTATATGATAGTTCATTCTGTCCTTCTACCTTGTAGACCCTGGTTGGCAGGCTTAGTGGCAAGCACCTTAACCTTCTAAGCTATCTCACTGAACTCCTAGAAAAACAAACTTTATTAATTTGTACAAAATTAATAGTTATTTTTCTTAGGTAATTTCTTAATTTTTTGTGCCATGAAGCTATTTCCATTTTAATAAAGAAATCATATGCTATGTTGAGTCTTTGTGAATTGTACTTAATATGAGAAGCCTGCCTTCTATCAGCTCACAGATGTCATTTTTCTTCGTTGTAAGGATTTAGTTCTGTCTCTAAATACAATGTGTGTATTATATGCCCTTCTTAGTCATAGGCCCTCCGGAAATTTCAAATTAATAGGGATTGACATATATGAAACTTCAATATTCAATTAGTCAGCGTCTATTAAAAGCGTAATTTTATATGTTTTGTCTATTGTTTGAAGTCTGACCTGAGACTATGATTCACGATCTGAGAGATCCTAACTAATGAGTTACCTATAAATACTGGTTTCTTTCTATTCGCCATCCTTAGAGGTTCCATCCCTATCTCAGAGGCAACTGTGATGTCATAAGAACTATAGATAAAGTCAGGCCAATTACATTTTAAAACATTATTGAGGTGTATTTGAGTTGTAACAGATAACATATTTGAAGTCTTAAATTGGATTATTTTTGGCATAAAAGCACACCATGATTAAGATGGCAAATATTTCAGTCAGTCCAAAAGGATTATTTACATACCTTTATAATCCACCCTTTCTGCAACATCCATTCCCAGACAACCACTGACCTGCTTTTTCTCACTACATTCTTGGTTACATATTTTTGGTGTTTCATATTAATGGATTCACAAAGTATTTATTCTTTAAAATTTGGCTGCTTCAATGTACAATTGTTTGATTCATCTATGTTATTTTCTTTTTAAAATTTTTATTACATTTAGTGTGTGTGTGTGTGTGTGTGTGTGTGTGTGTGTGTATGTATGTGTTGCATGCATGCTATGGTGCATTGTGGAGGCCAGGGAAGAACTTGGCGTGATTGGTTTTTTTCCTTCCATTATGTGGATCCTGATACTCCAATTCAGGTTGTTGGACTTACTAGCAATCACCTTTACTCACTCAGCAATCTTGAAAGCCCTATTATTTATTTATTTATTATCATTTATATCAGTGGGAGCCCTTGGGTTATATCTTGACACAATTTTATTTATTTTGTTCTTTAAACACTCCCAGATCTGTCCACTGACTCTTATTTGCTTGCTTTTGATCTGAATGCTTCCCTGCTTCCTGACATCACAAAAAACTCAAGTCATATCTTGTCTATTTCTTTCTCCAGACATAGGTAGCAACAGATACTTGGTTCCCTTTTTAGACAATAGTATTAGAAACTATTATATAAATACTGAGTATATTCATTTTTAACCATCGTAGTTTTAGAGACATATAAATTTTGTTATTATTTACTAGGATCACAGCTGTAGCAGAGTCATTTCCCTTAGAATAAACCATTTCTTGTGTCCAGTCCAAGCCTGATTTAGATGCTATTTTCATTAGATTTTGGGATTTAGACTTTGGAATTGATGCTACAAAGAGCCAAGAATTTTGAGACTACTGAGATGGACTGAACACACTTTGCATGTCAGAAGGACTTGAAATGGTATGGTAGCGAAGCAAGGAAGATGCTGTGGATTAAATGCGTGTTTTTCCCAATAATCATTACTAGGCCATGAGGGTAAATGAGAAAAATAGTTCCTCATAAAAGAACTGAAATATTGAGATAATTGCTATGGTAGTAGAAATGGTTGGAGATAAGAGACAATAGTTTGCTTTTCCTTCATCCATTCTTGCTCTGATAAGATTATATTAAGTTGCCCAGGTTGACCTTGAATTCCTAATCTTCCAGTTCAGTTTCCTCCTTCCCAATATTGGTTATAGTCATATACTACCATTTTGTTTTGCTTTCCAAATTTTTGTTTGTGTATTTGTGTCTCAAGTATAATTCAGACTGACCTGAGCTCAAAAGGTAACCAAAGCTAGAGCTGAATTCCTGATCGTCTTGTCACCATCTTTCTTTCTATTTATTTATTTATTTTTTTGGTTTTTCGAGAAAGGGTTTCTCTGTGGCTTTTGGAGCCTGTCCTGGAACTAGCTCTTGTAGACCAGGCTGGTCTCTAACTCACAAAGATCCGCCTGCCTCTGCCTCCCGAGTGCTGGGATTAAAGGCATGCACCACCACCGCCCGGCTTTACACCATCTTTCAAGTGCTTGGATGATAACAACTAGCTACCATGCCTTGGTGACCTTGTTTCTCAAGAAAAAAAAGTTCTCGGCATTAATTGCACAAAGATATGAGTATCACTGACACTATAGAAGTATACACTAAAAATGGCTGTGATGGCTAATTGTGGTTGGCAATTTGACTAAATCTGATAGCAGATAGACACACTTGTGAGGTGTTAGGGTCAATGGAATAAGCTGAGATGGAAAGGGCTACTCTAAGTTTGAATCTTTGGGGTCTGAAGAATTGCCACAACTCTGAACAACACCTTCTGTTCCAGATGTAAGGACATGGGAGAAAGAAGCTTTTGCTTTTTGCTTACTTGATTTCCATCCCACTGGCAAGTTCATCTATCCTACCACAGAGAGTTTTGTTTGTTGGTTTGGTTTGGTTTGTGCTGGTATTAGAACCAAAGTCTTTGGAATGTCAAAGTAGCCTGAAGACCAGCTGAGGCACCTAGTCTCATAGCCTGAACAACTGCCAGATTTTTGGCCTAGGAAACACCTAGGTTGTTTCCAGGTTCTGACTATTACAAATAATGCTGCTATGAACATAGTTGAGCACATGTTCTTGTGGTATGAATGAGCTTCCTTTGGTTATCTACCCAAAAGTGTATTGCTGGGTCTTGAAGTAGATTGTCTCCTAATTTTCTGAGAAATCGCCATACTGATTTCCAATAGCAGCTGTACAATTTTGTACTCCCACCAGCATTGGAGGAGTGCTCCCCTTACTCCAAGTCCTCTCCAGCAAAAGCTGTCATCCGTGTTTTATATCTTGGCCATTCTGACAGGTGTAAGATGGAATCTTGGAGTTGTTTTGATTTGCATTTTGCTGATGGCTGGTAATGTTGAGCATTTTTGACACCAGTTGTTCTTTTCCCTTTAGTGGTTCAAATAATATGAATATTAGATTTTTTTGAGAATTATGTCACAGGTCTCCAAAGCTCTGTTTTTTTAGTTCTGTTCTATATTCTGTCTTTTTTGTTTTGGTGTTCTTCAGATCACAAAATATTTAGTTTTATTTTCTTTCTCATTGGTTATTTCCTGTACCATCTCCAAAACACTAGCGACAGCATCTGCCAAAAATTACACTTAAAATATTATAGTTTGGAGTTTACAGTTCTCCCATTTGGTTCTTTTATTTTCACATTGGGTCCTTAGTGTGAGATGGGCTACCAATTTCTGGTCCTTCTGTCTCAGCCTCCTGGATGCTGGGGTATCGAGGTACACATCACTATGCCTGCTTTCTGTCTTCTTTATGCTTGGCAGTTCTAATTTTCTATTTGTAGAATATATCCATTATGACATAATTTCCAGACACAAAAAGAACAAAATGTTCACTTATGACACAATATGGATTTTCCTATAAACAAATGTTCTAAGGCATATGTACACAGCTACATATTGTATGATTTCATTCACATAGAATTTTCAGAAAGAATTAATCTATAAAGACAAGAAGTAGATTTGCAGTTTTCTGGTAACAGTAGTAAAGACAGAACTTAAACATACATAAGAAATGGGAGCCTACTGAGACAATGAAAATATTGGTCTTCCTCCTGTATGAATTTATTCTTCTTAATTGTCTTATAGGAATTACTTGAGGTTAATGGAGACTTTCCAGGCTATTACAGATACTATCTCTATTCTTAAAGACTTTACTCTGCTTATTAGTAGTATGCATACTGTGTGTATGCATAATTCAGCAGCCAGCCATGACTTCCGTTGAGTTAGGGCACTACTCCAGGTTTCTTCTCTTTGTAGGTCTTCATATACATTCTATAGCTTTATGAGGCTCCTTTATCTTATCTGTTCTAGAAGTCCAGAAATTTGAGAGGATTCCTATCAATTTTTGTTCAATTGTTTTAGTGTATTGTTGGGTTTCAATGTTTACTCATGTTCGAGATCTTTTTAAAAATTTGCTCTAGCTAATGAAACTATTTTCTACTTAAAATTCCTTCGTACTTTCCCATTATCTTCAACATGTGCTGGGGGAAGTGGTTCAGTCCTTTGATCCCAGCACTTGGGAAGTATAGATAGGCAGAACAGAGTTCAAAATCATACTTGGCTAGATAGTGAGTTTGGGGTTAGCCTGGAATATATAACTTCTTGTCTCCAGAAACAGAACACTGAGAAGGAAAATGTTCTCAAGATGTTCAGTGAAAACCTTACCTAATCTAAGGCCTGCCTATCTCCCATCTAAACATATTGCCAAGAACCACTATAAATAATAATAGTGAGTCTTCCATAGAGCCAGAGAGAATCACGCATGCCATAATCTAATGGTAGTTTTAAGATCTATTACCTGCTATGATTTTAATGGGGAATGTCCCAACAGTCCAAATTTCAAAGTCTTTCACCTCAGTGTGATGTTATTGTGAGGTAATAGAATTCCATCAGGCTTACCCTCTAACACCGTTACCCCACTACATAATTGGTGACCAGTTTTGGTGGAAACTAGTATGCCAAAAAAGTGGGAAAGAGGCCAAGATATAGGTTATTTCACCATGTTTTACTTATCTTCCTTCACCAGATTGAAAGTGCTATTAAGTCGGGGCTGTAGTTTCTTCATTGATGCTGCATCCCCACAATACTATGTCCTCTCAAAGCTGTGTTTTGCCCCATAGTCAAGAATTTATATCTTCCAGAAGGTTTTAAGTCCTTTACCCTACTCTCCAACCTCCAGACCTTATCCTTCTGCCTTACCTCTTTTCAAAGATTTCATAACAATCCACAATTATTATTCACAGCTCCACATCTTAACAATCAAAGTGTGTTGTACTGGGCTCTCTGCCTAGGGTTTCCCCAGGCTGATGTTGAGGTATTGACTTAGCTATAGTCTTAAGTTGAGGTATTTGGGGTGGCAGGATGTGATTCTCAACTCTTTTGGGTTTGTTAGCAAAAACTCAGTGACGTGGTTTTTTGTTTTTTGTTTTTGTTTGGCTTGGGTTTTTTTTTGTTGTTGTTGTTTGTTTTGGTACTTTACTTCATTTTTTGTCTGTAAGTTCTGCTGACCTAAAGTGATTTTCAATTCTTTTTTCTTATGAAGTTTGTAGCTTCCTCGGAGCTCTAAAACACCATAAATTTCTCAAGTTTCTTCTAATTTTTAGACATTGGGCTCAACCCACTGACCTGTGTACATATAATAACATGTCTCTAAAGCTATTTTATGTATTCGTGATAGGGAACTTTATTTTATTTTTGAGACAGAGTCTCACCATGATGATTGGATGCTGAAAAGACATCCCACACTAGCTCAGAATTGAGAATCAGATATTTATTTAGAAGTAAACTCAAAAATCAGAATTCTCTGCTTGAACGATAGACAGAGATTGAATCCAGCAATCCAACAATCCTAAGGAGCAGCCAGGGGTATAAGAGATCACGCCCCAGTAAGCAGGTAACCACAAGCTGCAAGCCTTCCTACAGCATCACCATATACCCTCCTGGGCAGTCTCAAACTTGCAGCCATTCTGTGGACTCAGTCTCCCAAGTGCTAGGGCACCTGTGTGGCCCATGGGAGATCCAAAAGGATTCTAGTGGGGGAATAGCGTGCCCATTAGAAGAGATCTCAGATGAGGCATTTCTGGAAGTGGCTGTCCCCCACAGAGCCTGGAGATCCATCATGGGTTTATCCTAAGCCATGTGGACAATGGTAGGTCAGCTGCATCTGGGACATGTAACGTAGTAGTTCCTGCTGCCAGGGGAACATGTCCTCCAACCCCAAATGGCATAAGTTGTGGGTACATGGCTGACATTACGCTAAGAAGGAGGGCTCAAGGGGTAGCAATGCAGGTGGGAAGACTACATTCACAGTGACATCCTGATTCCATCAGTCTGGTAGCCCTGGAAAAAAGGTTCCTGCTGTTTCTAAGCAATTATTTTATTGATTTTATTGATCTATACATTTTTCTCTGTTCCCCTTTCCTCCTCTCCCCTCCTCTTCAACCCTCTCTCATGGTCCCCGTGCTCCCAAGTGAGATCTTATCTTTTTCTACTTCCCATGTATTTTAGATCCATGTATGTCTCTCTTAGGGTTCTCACTGTTTTCTAAGTTCTCTGGAATTATGATTTGTAGGCTGATTTTTTTTTTGCTTTATGTCTTAAAGCCACTTATGAGTGAATACGTATGATATTTGTCTCTCTGGGTCTGGGTTACGTCACTCAATATGATGTTTTCTAGATCCATCCATTTGCCTTCAAATTTCAAGATGTCTTTATTTTTTCTGCTGTGTAGTCCTCCATTGTGTAAATTGTACCACATTTTCCTTATCCATTCTTTGGAAAGTGGCATTTATGTTTTTTCCAGGTTCTGGTTATGAAAAACAATGCTGCTATGAGTATTCTCTAAGCAAAATTTTAAGATACTAGCCTATCACTGAAACCAGCACTAAGCAATTTGCTACCATTGGCCTGCCACTGAGCTCAGTGATCTCGCTGACTCTATTCCCCAAAGTTGCTGTTGTAGAGATGCGCAACCACACCTGACCTTTTAAATGAAATCTAGGCATCCTAGAACAATCCCTTATTATTACACAATGAGCACTTTACCCACTGATTCTTATCCTCAGGGCTATGAATTTCTGCTTCAATGGTGGCTACCGATTATAAACTGTGATTAATGATGTCTTCCTTTGTGAATAGTAGGGATACATAGAGTATAAAGGGGTACATGAAGAAAAGTGAGGTACTGAGGGAAGATGTTTCTCTTGCTTCTTTTCAAATGCAAATGTTAGCCTTGTTTTATGCAGGTTTTATCTATTACTTAACTGAAGCCTTTCTTCGGCTTCTCTTTTCTCCCATAATCCTGATTCCCCCAAAAGTACTAATATTCTAGAACCATTTGGTGTCTCTGAGAATAGATCACAAATATCACAAATGCAAGCAAAAGCTACATGCATTTAACACTCACATCAGCACTCCCAAAGACACAAATTGATGATTACACATCCTCAGAATTCATATACACATACTGACACACTGATAACTAAGGCTAAAATATGCAGTATAAAAGCCATAAATTTATAGAATAGGGACATACAGAAAGAATATGCCCCAACCCTCAATTTATTTTGCAGTGAAACTGAGCACTTTTGAGGCTAATCAACATGACTAAGGATGCAAAGCTAAATAATTGCTTTAAATTTAACATTCATTTAGCAACAGTGAATAATATCCATTATTCTCACTATTGCATTCACAAAATGATGCGTTTCCTCTTTTGTATTCATTTTGTAAGGTAGAAAAATGGTCAGAAATATCTGGTCATTGTCATACAGTCTGTTGCTTTAGATCATAAGACCGAGATTACATGTATTTGGTGTTTTGCTTTTTATTTCTATAAAATGCAATTTCCTTAAATATCATCAATCTATTTATTCAGCAAATATTTGAAACTACCTTCTTGATGCTAGGTGATATGGAAATTCTGTTAGAACAAAGAAGATGTGTTCCTCACTGGCACAGACGAGCTTCTAAACTACTTAGGAGATGGCAAAATATGCAGAAAATCATTAAGACCAAAACAGCCAGAGGCCTTGAGGCAAGACCTAAAAGGTTTAAGCTGTCAAAAGCAAACACTTTAAGCTACAGGCATGAGCAAATATTTTCTGGAGAGGACTCAGATAGCAAATGAAATATTACAAGAACTGACAAATGGGATCACACAAACTTAAGACTATTTTACAATGCTAAGAAAACAGTCACTAGATAAAGAAGATTCAGCCCATTAAATGGGAAGAATCTTTGCCAACTATATAGTACATAGAATATTAATATCTTGAATATATTTTAAAATGACATGAATAAAAAATAAAGGTCAGTGAGATTGCTTACTGCCAAGCCTGATGACCTGGTTCAATACCCCACCACACACACACACACACACAAAAAAAAAAAAAAAAAAAAAAAACAAGAAAAAAATCTGTAAAACTGCAATGAGAAATCCTCCTTTTAAAAGGTTGTTTTCTGACCTCCACATGTACACCATGACACAAATGCCTCCCACTTCACCACAAGCATATAAATAGTGAAAGAAAGGAATGGGGGCTCGAGATGGCTCAGTAGTTAAGAGCACTGACTGCTCTTCCAAAGGTCCTGAGTTTAATTCCCAGAAACCACATGGTGACTCACAATTTACAATGAGATCTGGTGCCCTCTTCTGGTCTGCAGATATACATGAAGGCAGAACACTGTAAACATAATAGATTAATAAATTTAAAAATATTTTTTAAACGTTCTTTTTAAAAGAAAGAAACGGGACTGGGCGGTGGTGGCACACGCCTTTAATCCCAGCACTC
>JAQHUG010000075.1:6131940-6144757 GCA_028555095.1 Dicrostonyx torquatus | reverse complement strand
ACTAATATGTATAAGAGGTTAAAACTAATGGGCCAGGCAGTATTTAAATGAATACAGTTTGTGTGTAATTATTCCGGGTATAAGCTAGCCAGGGCCAAAAGTAGTCCCGCGGCCACGGGAGCCTGGCACCAGGGAACACAGCCCCTACAGTCCGCTCCTCCTCATTACTACACCTGAATTCAGTCATATTTAAAGTACAAGCCTTTTCTCCTGATTAAGTTTTAAAGACATTGTATGCCTGAACTGTTTTCTCAAAGGAGACAGATTAAAACTTCATGCTACCATTTTACTTTTCCCACTTGTGCTGAACAATGCACATGTACATAAATTGTATTCCCTGTCTTGACAGCCATTATTAGTCCAAAAGCAGATGAAGGAAGTCTAGCAATTAATGAGATTTTAGTTATGTAGTAACTTTTTATATTATTTTGAAAAAATGTTAGAACATGAAATCCTAGGCAAGAAATTATATATTTTTTTCTTTTATGGATTTAATAAGAAGCACACTGAAGTCAAATACACCTTCTATAACTTCATGGGAAAAGAGAATAATTTAGTTTCCACCTGAAAGACAGTTAGAAACTGAAATCAAAGAAAATTTATTTTTTAAAAACAATTTAGAGTTCTGTCCCCCGATTGGGACAACTCAAGGCTTCCATCACAGCTGGGGCATGCGCTGCACGGGCGCTGGTGTCCTGTAGCTCTAAAGATCAGGGCTACTGTGCTGAGGCGAGGCCACAGAGAGAGGGCTAAGCCTTGCTTCTCAGTAGTGTGAGCAAAAGTCCCTGGAGTTGCTAGGTGTGTTAATCTTGTTTGTACATCATCAAATAAAAATAAAGGCATTGGATTCAGGCAAAAAAAAAATTTAACTTTCTTTTTATTTATTCTTTGTGTCTTTCACATCATGCCTCCTGGTCCCACCCATATCTCTTTCCCCCAAAATAAAACAAAATAAACTTTAAGAGATAAAAGGAAGAAAGGGAAAGGGGTTTCCTGTGTGATTCACAAGATCGCACAGCAGCTTCCGTGAAAATTTATTCTCAATTGTCCAAACTTACTTTCTTTGCCAGTCTGAAATATATCTAGACTGAAAACATTAAAGAAAAAGGCCCAACATTAGTGCTTGTTGGTGCCTATGACTGCCAATCTCATATATACTGTTTGTCAAGAGCCAGGCAAAGGGCAACAGGTTTTTTCTTTGTTAAAATTAATTTTTGTTTATTCACACACAAAAACCCCAAATGTGTCATAATTTATTTAGAAACAAATGAAACTCTAGAAAATTTTATCCCTAGAATCTCCATTTTGATCATTTATTTGAAATTTCCACTAAATTATCATTAAATTTTTGTAATCTAAATTCCCTTGGATATTTTCATAGTCATCTCCTTTAATATTAAAGAGTAATCCAGAATAAACATACACATTGACCCTGGGCCTTAGCTGCCCAGGTTTTCAGATGAGCTATGCTGGGTTGTGGAGATAACTATCACAGCTTCCTGAAATGGTTAGTACAACTGCTAAGGAGTTGTGGGAGTGCCTTCCAGCACCAGCATTTTCTAATCTGAAGGATGCTGGTGAGATTGCATTCTATTCTTTTCTAGCTAATATATAACCTTCTCAATCTTCTTTTGCCTAAAAAGAAAATACAACCTAGAAGGATTTCGCAGGAAAAAGGTTTGAACTTTCTTTCTTTTTAAGGAAACACTCTTAACTCCAAAGAACTTTTAACACCAGATTACCCATAAAAGAGAAAAAAAATACACTTCTTAAATCTAATCCAGGAAGGATTTTTGGATAATCTTGAGAAATTGATGAAGCAATGTTACAGTTTCATTCTTTTTCAAGAGTGACAAATTTGTGGTTCCTTGCAAATATTACCTGTTTTCACTGTCCCTGTAGTACTCATGCTGTGCTCCTGCCAAAATGAGCTCTTTCTACTTATTTTTAGATATTAACCAAGAGTGTTATTCGATATTCGCCTCTGATCACCTAGGTAACTCCAGGATCTTACTGTGGAACCTGCAAGGTACTGATGGAGTTCATTTCATTCTTTGTAACAAATAAGTTTCCCAAAGGTGTTCATGACATATGGGATCTGACCAAAACTGATAAACCAGTCATTTAAAAGTTCAGCACATAGAGAAAAGAGTTTAAGATTCCAATTTCACAAGGCCTGGTTAGTTTCTGAACTGGAATATCAGACAAAAAAGATCCTTGTCCAATTTTCTGTTTCCTTCAGCTAAAAATGACTCTAACCCTTTGTAAAAATTTCAAAGATCACTAACAAAGATTTACATATTTTATATCTTCAAAAGTACATTTATATAAAATTAATACAATATTCAACTAAAAATTCTATGTATGAAACAAACATATATATATTCAATTTTCTATATATTGCAAATTCTGCTACTCTTAAAAGTATGTACATTGAGCTGGGCAGTGGTGGTGCATGCTTTTAATCCTATCATTTAGGAGATAGAGGCAGGTGAATCTCTGTGAGTTAGAAGCCAGCCTGGTCTACAAGACCTAGTTCCAGGATAGGCTTCAAATCTTCAGAGAAACCCTGTTTTGAAAAAAAAATATGTACATTGATAATCACCAAATTGGTCTCTCAAATATAAGTAAATGTTTAATTTTTTAATAGTTGAGTAAATCTTGATCATTTGATATTTTTCCTCCTTCATTCTACTGACTGTTAAATATTTTAAGAGATAAAACTCAGAACTAATTCCTAGCAAAGAAATAATAGAGAGATATTAGAGTACCCATTTATGTAGAATCATTTTTATAATAGGATCTTAACAAATGAAACAGAACATTCATTTGCCATTGGCCAAGATTAACTGTGAAAACAGTTAATTTCTGTTCTATTTGATCTTCCAATTCAAAAATCAAGAAAAGTTATTTAGTAAGACTGCAAGTTTTTGGATTCCTCATGAAATGAAGTCTGAGACTGTGTGACCATCCTAGATCAATATCCCAGTGTGATCACAGTCACTGAAACTGTGTGGCTGTATTCCCAGCAAATAGAAGTTTACTCTGTAGTACTTCACAGCCAAACAATCAGGCTTGTTTGAGTTTACAACCACTGATTGGTTCGCCTTTCTGACACTGTAGACATGGCATAACACAAAAACTATGTTACTTTCCAAGACTCCTTCAAGAGAAGAGTTTGTATTCTGACTCTGAAAACAAATCTTTATAACACAGTACAGAATATGATAATCACCACAAGGGGAGCTCCTATAGAGTTCATTATGTGTTGCTAGGAGGAGAGACTCATTGTTTCTGATTGGGAACAGACAGAAAGGCTTTATGCAGGAAACACTCCCCAATGCAGAACATATCATCAGAGACCAGTTTGTCAGGTTTCTCCCCATGGATTCTAGCTCTAACAACAACTTCCTGACTGATACTAAGTGACATCTTCTCAGGTTCAATTCTGTGATCTGTAAAATGGAAACAACAGAATGACTGGTTAAGATATTGTTTTAAATTTGATATTTTGTATTTCATGTGTATGGGAGTGTTGGCCTGCATGCATGCCTATGTACCATGTGTGTGCCTGGTGCCCTAGAAGGCCAGAAGAGGCCATCAGATCCCTCGAACCTGGAGTTATAGATGCCTGTAAGCTGCCATGTGGATGCTGGAAATCAAAGCCAGGTCTTCTGTAAGAGCAGATAGTGTCTTTCACCACGGAGCCACCTTTCTAGTTCACTAGAAAGGTTTTCTTATTTTTATGTAAAGTATGAGTATCAGAAGATGAAAGAAAGCGAAGTGTTTTTCTCCCATAAAAATGAAAATTTAGCTTATGAACTATTCGGTATGTCAGAGCAAAGTATAAAGTTAGAATTATAGTAAATGAAAGCATCTGCTACGAGAGTGATGAACTCTGCTTGTCTCTCTAATCCACAGCATCTGAAATTGCTTCTTACCAACAGTAAGTAAAAGGGGACAAGGACAGCCACCAGGACACAAGTGAATCATAGGATGTCATGGAAAACCTGACCTGCCTCTCTGCCACTTCCCTCTATTCACTTTGCTCTGTCCTAAAACACCAGAAGAGGAAGCCAGGACACCCATGTGTACCAGAGGTTGCTCACACAAATCAGAGCCTACCTCAAATGTGAGATTAGGGAGAGGGGACATCATCTCAAGAGACAGCTTGTGAGGACACAAAAGGAAAGTAAAGACCACAACATTCACCCTGAGCAAGGACAGATCCTTCTATATCCTTTTATACCTCTAACACCAGCATCCCTACTTCCCAACACATGCAACATGGAAAACACGCAAGTGCCAAGTATCTCCCCTTCTCTTACTCATATCAGAGCAGCTACAACCAACAGCATTGAGCCACTGAAGTAATTAATGCCTTTCCTAAACTTTGTTACAGTGAAGCTTTGAATCCTGAAGCCGGCTGTAAATTTCCAATGGTTCCAATCACATAATCAGCTCTGCTTTGAACTACAGAATTAAATTACCCCATGGATATATTCAAAATGCATCTTAAGAACAGGCAGGCACAGAAACAGCTGACCTGAGCTAGTGGGAGCTGACTGACTCCAGACTGACAGCGGAGGGAACCTGCATAGGCCCAAACTAGGCCCTCTGAATGTGGGTGACAGTTCTGTGGCTGGAGCAGACTGTGGGGGTTACTGGCAGTGAGACCAGTTATCCCTTCTGCTTGTACTGGATTTTTGGAGCCCATTCTCTTTGGAGGGATACCTTGCTCAGCCTATGAATAGTGTGGAGGGCCTTGTTCCTGCCTCAAGTGATATGCTAGACTTTGTTGACTCCCATGGGAAACTTCACCCTCTCTGAGGAGTGGGTGGGGATAAGAATGGGGGGAATGTAGGGGGAGCAGAGGGAGGGGTGAGAAAGGGAACTAGAATTGGTATGTACAATGAAAAGATTGTTTTTAAAAATTTAATAAATAAAAGAGAAAAGAGCATGCACGAACATATATATATATATATATATATATATATATATATATATATATAAAACCATTCATGTCTCACAAACACACTAATAGGCTCAAGAAAAGCTAAATGAGCAAAAACATGGCATCTCATCCAACACAAACAAAACCAATTAAGTGTGGCTGGCATGTAAAATGAAAGGAAAACTTTTAAATAAAAAAAAAAGGAATCCCATCATAGAAAAAAACAATTTTTTCTTAAGGTTTACAGCAGTTGATCTCACATGACTACATTAGTGGTTGTTCATCTTTCAAAACAAATTTGATTTTGAGTTGATAACACCAAGGATTCACATAATGTGCCTTCATTGATTCTCATTTTTAAAATGAGTATTTAGATTTTATTCATTTGTGTGTGTGTGTGTGTGTGTGTGTGTGTGTGTGTGTGTGTGTGTGAGAGAGAGAGAGAGAGAGAGAGAGAGAGAGAGAGAGAGATGCGAATTAAACTCAATCCTCGTACTTGTTCCCTGGACTTGGCTCACATTATTTTACATATTTACTTAACCATCCATTTTTTAGTTTCAGTTAGTAAACATATAATATTTCAAAATAAAAAAACTGCTTGGTCATTTTAGTTAAATTTTGTATTTTTTGTAAATTCAGTTCTCCTTGGTGAAAATACAGCAGCATTTTGTCTACGTAAATATAACAATAGTGTCACTTAGGCTGGAGAGGGACTTTAATGATGAATTTATTGTTTGTTATTTTTGTGGTTCAACTCCCAGAATCACAAGACATAGGAAACCGAAATAAGTCTACAGCCATACCACTCTGAACAAGCCCTATCTCTTCTGATCTCAGAAGCTAAGCAAGGTTAAGCCTCTTTAGTACTTGGATGGAAGAAAATAGATGTAAATAGAGCTGACAAGATGGCTTAGTAGGTAAAAGCATTTGCTCTCCTTTTTGAAATCCTAAATTTTATCCCTGGGAAGAATCAACTCATACACATACTCTTCTGACTTTCACATGCATTCTGTGACAATAAATAGATACCTAAAAATAAGAATAAAAAATGAAAGTAGATAAAAATAATATCACCTGTTCAACAAATGTTTTTGACCAAGCATTTATTTAATTTTATTCAGTAAACAAATACTTTATGCATACAGATAGTGCTAAGTAAAAGCTATAGATGGTCGTTGTTTTGACAACACTTCTACTCCAATACACCAAACTAAAATTCAGAACAGAATCACCCATATTAATGTTAAAACTAATTAAGTTGATTTTGACTTTCTAATAAATTATGATAAGGAAAGATAACCCCTAAGTCTCCCAAACACATCAACTAAAATGATAGTAAGTATTCTGCATTCATCTTTATAACCTTTTATATTTATTTTTAATGAGCTCTACCTTTTAATACTTCAATTTCTACAAAAAATTAACCTGACATAATATGATGTTAATTTATCACCTAATTTGTCTATTGGGTTAATACCCTGCCTCAGGATTTCAAAAATAAATATAAAAGGACTTTTAAGGGAGAAAATGCAGGGTAGACTTGTTCAGACCACATTTTATGCACGCATATATATTTTTAAAATGTATGTTATAATGAAAATTCTGAAACAACAAATTTGCCTTTTTGTTCTGTGTTTGTGCTTATTTCTAGTCCTTCTCTGTCGTGGAAGCCAGCGTCTTCTGCCCTTCACTTGGAACAATTTTTCTGCCCTACACTTCCAATAATTCTTCAATGCTATTTAGTAAAATATTGATTAATTCTCAAATTGAAAAGAAAGTCAATTAAGATCCTTTAATTAAATTGTTGTAACTTTGCCCTTTGACGCCACCATGTGAAAAACACAAGGTAGACATCGTCACTGAAACAGTTGGAGTAGAGAAAGTGCTCTAGAATATGAATGCATCTATTTACTTCTTATGTGACAGCACCAGAGAACTGACTGGTTGATACATCTGTATTGCTCCATATAGTCAAGCAGAGTCCTAAACTATTAGAGGCCAGACCTTTTCATAACAGGTATTTGCAATGACACCCTAAGGGTCATATCCATTCTAAATATTAAGAAAAAGAAAGGAATATATTCCTTGGGGGAATAAGCGCAGATGAGATCTGTGGTTAGCACATAACCATTGCACTGAAATTCCATTACCTAGAATGCCACTAGATGTTTGCATTTGCAATAAAATGTTCTCCAATATTAACTTTTATTTCTGTTTTGTATTTTTAAAGATTTATTTTTCATTATGTGTATGTGGGTCTGTGTGCAGTTCTGAACACAGTGTGCACAGTGCCCAAGAAGACCAGAAGATGGAATTGGATTTCCTGAAGATGAAGTTACAGATAACTGTGAGCTGGTAGACCTGGGTGTTGGAAGCTGAACTCCAGTCCTCTGCAAAAGCATTATGTGCTCCTAACTATACATCAACATCTCCAACTGCTTGGTTGTCTTTTAAAATGTCAGGTTCTTACTATGTAGCCCAGGCTGGTCTTCAAATTCTGATTTTTCTGCCTCACTCTACCAAGTTCTGTAACTGTAGACATGAACCACTGTGCCTAGGTCATAGCTGACTTTCATAGGAAGTAAGAATTATTAAATAAAGTGAGATAGTGAAGTACATGCTTGGCTAGAAAAAGAGTATGTAAATATGCTCTAACTGGAAACAGTTTAGATTGGAATTAAGGGAAGACAAATGCAGATGATGTACAAAAGGTTACAGAAGATGAGGTTGGAAGGGGTGATTATTACTGAGATTTTTGCAGGTCTTATGAATACTTGTCAGTTCTCCAAGATCAGTGACAAAAAGAATTTTATGTTTGCATGGTATGTTTTGAGATTTTGGAAAATGAATTAAAATGGGACAAAGACACGTGCAAGACGATGACTTTAAAAGTTTTAAACATGGTTTGAGTGAAAGATGGCAGAGTGATTAATGAATAGTTTGTTATATTTTGTTTAGGAAACTGATAAAACTGACATCTTTTCTTTTCTTGCATTTTTTCAAGACAGGATCTTACTACATACCTCTGGCTATCATGGAACTCACTGTGTAGCTTATGCTAGTCTCAAATTCACAGATATTCAACTATCTTTGCCTCCCAAATGCTAGAAATAAAGGTATGAGTCATTACCAATCCAGTCCTACAGAAGGTGCTAGAAGGAAACTCCAACCTAAACAGGTTAATGACACCCCCCAAAAAAACAAGGAATAAATGGAATAAATTATCATAAGAGTAAATCAAAAGGGAAACACACACACATTCATACACATGCATACCACCACCATGATAACAATAACAACAACAACAACAAAATAACAAGAGTCAACAAACACTCATTGATATCTCTGAATATCAATGGTTTCAATTCCCCAGTATAAAGACACAGACTAATAAAGTGGATTTGGAAAGAGAATCTATTCTTCTGTCACATCCACAAAACATACCTCAACACCAAAGTAGATATTATCTCAGAATAAAAGGATGAAAAAAGATATTCCAAGCAAATGAACCTAGGAAGCAAGCCAGTGTAACCACTTTAAAGTCTAACAAAATATACTTCAAACCAAAATTAATCAGAAGATATAGGGAAGGACACTGCATACTCATCAAAAAGAAAAATGCACCAAGAACACATTGCAGTTCTTAACATCTATGATCCAAGCACAAGGGCATCCAAGTTTGCAAAAGAAATCCCTCTGTAGTGTAAATCATGTATCAATTACCAACGCACTGCTTGTGGTAGATGTCAATACCCAACTCTCTCTAATTGACAGGTCATCCAGACAAAACATAAACAGAGGAATACTGGAGCTAACATATGTTAAAACCAAATGGACTCAACGGATATTTACAAAGCATTTTACCCAAACACAAAAGAATATACCTTGTTCTCAGCACCTCATGGAACTTTCTGCAAAACTGACCACATACTCAAAATGAATCTCAACAGACAAAAGAAAATTGAAATAACACCCTGCATCCTATCTGACCACCTCGGAGTAAAGCTGGATATTATCAACAGCAGAAAGAACAGAAAGCTTACATACTCGTGGAAACTGAACAACTCTCCACTGAATGAAACAGGGTTAAAGACAGAAATTAAGATAGAAATCAAAGGCTTTCTAGAATTGAATGAAAATGAGTATGTAACATACCCAAAATTATGGGACACAATGAAGGTGGTTCTAAGAGGCAAGTTTGTAACATTAACTGCCCACAATAAAAATTGGGGAGATCTCACATGTAACTTAATAGAACACCTGAAAACTCTAGAATAAAATGAAGTCACACCCAAAAAAATAGATGGCAAGATATAATCCAACTTATGACTGAAATTAATAAAACAGAAACAACAACTAAAACAATACACAGAATCAATCAATAGTTTGTTCTTTGAAAAAATCAATAAGATTGCCAAACTTTATTGAAATTAACTAAAAGACAGAGAGAAGATCCAAATTAAGAAAATTAGAAATGAAAAGGGGGACATAACAACAGACACCAAGAAAATCCACATCATCATAAGGACAAAACCTATGTTACATCAAATCAGAAAATCTTTAAAAAATGGATAATTTTCTTTTTTCTTCTTTTAAATATATTTCCCTTTACTTTTTATGATTTATTTAACTTTATTTTATGTGCATTGGTGTGAAGGTGTCAGATCTCATGGAACTGCATTTTCAGACAGTCGTGAACTGCCATGTGGATGCTGGGAATTGAACCTGGGTCCTCTGGAAGATCAGTCAGTGCTCTTAAACACTGAGCCATCTTTCCAGCCCGGACAATTTTCTTGATACAAGCTACTTACCAAATTTAAACCACAATCAGATAAACAATTTGCATAGCCCCTAGTGAAATCCAAATAGTTATTAAAAGTCTCTTAACCAAAAAAGCCTAGGGTCAGATGGTTATAGCGCAGATTTCTACCAGATTTTCAAAAAAAATTTAATGCCAAAACTCCTCAACTAATCCACAAAATAAAAACAGAAGGAACACTACCCAATTTGTTTTATTTGTTATCCTGATACCTAATCCACATAAAGACCCAACAAAGAGAATTATAGACCAATTTCCCTTATGAACATAGATGCAAAATTCTCAATAAAGTACTTGCAAACAGAAAGCAAGAACACATCAGAATATATCTACCATTATCAAGTAGGCTTCATCCCAGATATTCAGGGATGGTTCCATGTACATAAATCAGTAAATTCAATTCACCATATAAACAAACTGAAAAGCAGAAACCACATTTCCATTTCATTAGATGCAAAAAATTAAGGCCTTTGACAAAATCCAACACACCTTCATAATAAGACTTCAGGAGAGATTAGGTATAGAAGGGACATGCCTAAACATAATAAAAGCAATTTACCACAAGTCAACAGCCAACATCAACTTATATGAGGAGAAACTCAAAGCAATTCCACTAAAATCAGGAATAAGACAGGGTTGTTAACTCTCTCCATATCTGTTCAATCTAGTACTTATTCTTTGGCATATACCCAAAGACGCTCCATCTTACCACAGAGACACTTGCTCAACCATGTTAATTGCTGCTCCTTTCATAATAGTCAGAAATTAGAAACAGCTATATATCCATCAACAAAATAATGGATTAAAAATGTGGTAAATTATACAATGTAATATTACTCAGCCATTATAAAAAAACAAAGAACTTAAATTATGAAATTTGCAGATAATGTAAAACTAGAAAAACACGATCCTGAGTGAGGGATCTTAGATCTAAAATTACAAATTATTGTGTGTATTCACTAATATGTAGATATTAGCTGTTAAATGAATGATAACCATGAGAGAATCATAAAGGTCATAAATAGAATAAGGGACTAGAAGAGGCAGATAGATCTTGTTAGGAAAGGGAATTAGAGGATCAAATGAGGCAGGGGAAGAGAATGGGGAATAAGAGTGGAAATGCTGGGAGGGACAGTGAAAATTAAGTGCCATTTGAGGGATGCTATCAAAAACTAATACAGCAGAAGCATTCTAAAATATATATGAAGGTGATCTAAAAATGAAATTGCCACAAAAAGAAGAGTGATGACTTCATCCAGCAATTGTTTTTGTAACCAAATGAAGATTCCAGCACTAATATTGGGTTACATCTAATTGAGTAGTTGGGCAAAAGGATCTCATGGGAATTCATAAACAACTCGGGCTGTTGCCAAGACTAAAAGTTGTTTTCCACAAGCTAATGCCAAGGCCCCATTGCTGAAGGCACCTATACAACTCATCAAACATGGAGAGGTTGAGATGGTGCCTACAGAGAGCCTTCAGCCACATGTTCTCGTGTCCTTGGTGCAGGAAGGTACTCTTCATGCTACCAAAACAGAAATGTAAACACCAACCAAGCCACAAACCCTTTTATCTACTGTTCTGCCTGCAAGGTATGCTGGTGCAATGGTGACACAAAACTTGTGGGAATAACCAACTATCTTATTTGACTTGAAATGTCACTCATGTCCAGCACTGGGTGACCAAGAACCTGAGACTATGTAGCCCAGAGACCCAGGGTCAAACCAAATACAACTGTTCTAAAATAAAACATCAACAACAGCAACAAAACCCCATAGAAACAAAAGACTTCATTCTGTTATACCAACATAGATGCCTTTCTCAGTCGTTATTAGAGAACCTTCCTTCTGCAGCAGGCAGAAACAAATAGAGATCCACAGCAGGCCATCATGAAGAGTGAGACTTGGAGCACTCAGGGTTCAGGGAAAGTGTAGACTAGAAGAATGTAAGAGTCAGAGAGGATGGAGAACACCAAGAAAAGAAGACCCTCTAAAGCAGTGATTCTCATTCTGTGGGTCACTACAACATTAGGGTCAAATGGCCCTTTTACAGGGGTCTCCTAAGACCACTGGAAAACACAAATATTTACATTATGATTCGCAATGGTAGCAAAGTTATAATGATGAAGTAGCAATGAAAATAATTTTATGGCTGGGCATCACCACTATATAAGCAACTGTATTAAATGGTCACAGAATTAGAAAGGTTGGGAACCACTGGTCGAAATCAACAAGATGAAAGCTCATTGGAACTCAGAGAGACTAAGGCGGCCCACACAGGTCTGCATGAATCTGCACCAAGTCCTCTGGGCTTATGTTATGGCTTCCCATTTAGTGCTTATGTGCAAACAATTTGGGTACCTCCTCCTAGGAATCTTTTCCTTCTATTTTTTTGTTTTGTCCAATTCTGATGTGGTAAATTTTATTTCATATTATTATATTTTGTTGTATTATGTATTCTTCTATTATCAACCCTGAGAAACCTGCTTATTTTCTAATAAGAGACAGAAAGTGAGTAGATCCAGATAGGAGGGGAAGAGGGAGTGAAAACTGTAACAAGATATATTATGTGATTAAAAAGTCCATTTTCAATATAAGGAAAAATAAGAAAGATGACGTGGTGCATCAGATAAATGATGTAGCACGTGGTGCGGGGGGTTCTAACAGACCTGATAAAATATTGAGAGAAATATAGGACAGTGAAAAGGAAAGGAGGAAGGAAGGTGACAGAGGCTTGCATACCAGAACAGATAGTGGAGAGGTAAATTATTTTATTTTTACAATGATGAATTTGAAGTATGTTCAGAATACGAAGGTGTGTGCTATGGGCAATTAACTATAGAACCCTGAAACTGCAGGACCATCTGATGCTGGGAATGACATGTTGAGAATCATGGGAATTTGGTGGGAATTTGTGGGACAGGAATGAAAGACGCTAAGAAAAGCAAGATATCCCAAACCCAAAAAGATGAGTATGGTATGTACTCACTCATTAGTGGACCTTAGCCATTAACAAAGGACATTAAGCTTATAGCTCACAAGCCT
>JAQHUG010000075.1:6096920-6116258 GCA_028555095.1 Dicrostonyx torquatus | reverse complement strand
CACTGGGGTTTTACATAGGATATGGTCTCCTGTGCCCATGTATTGCAGGCTACTCCCCACTTTCTCTTCTATGAGGTTCAGTGTGATGAGATTTATATTGAGGTCTTTAACCCATTTGGACTTGAATTTTGTGCATGGTGATAGATAAGGATCTATTTTCATTCTCCTACAGGTTGACATTCAGTTATGCCAGCACAATTTGTTAAAGATGCTTTCCTTATTCCACTGTATAAATTTAGCTTCTTTGTCAAATATTAGGTGTTCATAGGTTTATGGATTAACCTATGAACTATTCCATTCTATTCCATTGGTCATCATCTCTGTTTTTAGGCCAATACTAAGCTGTTTTCATTAGTGTAGCTCTATAATAAAGTTTGAAGTCCAGGATGGTAATGCCTCTGGAAGTTCCTTTATTGTCTAGGATTGTTTTAGCTATCCTGAGCTTTTTGTTTTTCCATATAAATTAGTTATTGCTCTCTCTATGTCTATGAAAAATTTTGTTGGGTTTTGGTGGGGAATGCATTAAATCTATAGATTGCCTTTGGTAGAATTGCCATTTTTACTATATTGATCCTACCAATCCAGTAGCATGGGAGCTCATTCCATTTTCTGGTATCATCTTCAATTTCTTTCTTCAAGGCCTTAACGTTCTTGTCAAATAGATCTTTCAAATCCTGGGTTAGTGTAACCCCAAGATACTTTATGCTATTTGTGGCTATCATGTTACGTGATGTTTCTCTGATTTCCTTCTCTGCTTCTTTATCCTTTGTGTATAGAAGGGCTACTGATTTTTTTTTTTGAGTTGATCTTGTATCCTGCCACATCACTGATGGTATTTATTAGCTGTAGGAGTTCTTTGGTAGAGTTTTTGGGATCACTTATGTACACTGTCATATCATCTACAAATAATGAAAATTTGACTTCCTCTTTTCCAATTTGAATCCACTTGATCTCCTTATGTTTTCTTATAGATATTACTAGAACTTCAAGCACTATATTGAAGAGATATGGAGAGAGTGGACAGCCTTGCCCTGATTTTAGTGGAATCGCTTTGAGTTTCTTTCCATTTAATTTGATGTTAGCTGTTGGCTTGCTGTATATTGCTTTTATTATATTTAGATATGGTTCTTGTACCCCTAATCTCTCCAAGACCTTTATTATAAAGGGATGTTGAATTTTGTCAAATGCTTTCTAAGCATCTAATAAAATGATCATGTGGTTTTTTTCTTTCAGTTTATTTATATGATGGATTACATTGATTGATTTTTGTATGTTGAACCAGTCCTGCATCTCTGGGCTGCACTCCCCTCCCAGGGCTCCTGGGTACTTGGGCGAGGACACACCCACCCCTCCTGATGGATCCCCTGGAACTGGACCAGGGCCACCCGCTGGCCAAGGACCCCACAGACAAAAGGCCTCCATTCATTTTTTTTCTACAAAATTCAAGATTGTTTTTCCTGCTGTGTAGTACTCCATTGTGTAAATGTACCCCATTTTTCTTATCTATTCTTGGGTCGAGGAGCATTTAGTTTGTTTCCAGGTTCTGGGTATGACAAATTATAATGTTGCTATGAACATAGTAGACCACATGTCCTTGTGGCATGATTGAGCATCCTTTGGATATATACCCAAAAGTGGTATTACTGGATCTTGAGGAAGGTTGTTTTCTAATTTTCTGAGAAATTGCCCCACTGACATCCAAAGGGGCTGTACCACCTTGCATTCCCACCAGCAATGCAGAACTGTTCCCTTTTCCCCACACCCTCTCCAGCATAAGTTGTCATCAGTGTTTTTGATCTTGGCCATTCTTATAGGTATAAGGTGAGATCTCAGAGTTGTTTTGATTGGCATTTCTCTAATGACTAAGGATGTTGAACACTTCCTTAAATGTCTTTCAGCCATTTCAGATTCCTCTGTTGAGAGTTCTCTGTTTAGGTCTGTACTCCATTTTTTATTGGATTATGTGTTCTTTTGATGACCAATTTCTACAAAAATTGATCAAAATTTAATAATGAAAATATTCAGCCATATATCTCAGTAGAAAAATGTACTTACAATTCAAGCCTGAAAACCTGAGTTCAACCTTGGAACCCACAGTGGAAGGAGAGAACCTATTACTAAAAGCTGTCCTGTGATCATCACAGACATTCAATAAAACAATAGCATGTATTCATCTACACATTACTTATTATTATTATTATTATCATTATTATTATTATCATTATTATTATTATTTTGGGAGCTTTTCAAGACAGGTTTTCTCTGTATATCCCTGGCTGGCCTGGAACACACCCTGTAGACCAGGCTGTGCTGGAACTCAAAAACCTGCCTGACTCTGCATTCTGAATAGTGCGCCTAAAGGTGTGGCATTAAAACAAAATACTTTATGTGAGTAACTATACATTCAAAATATCAGGAAAACTTCTGCCCAAATTTCAATATTTCAGTTAACAAAATCCTTAACAATTTTAAACCAAGAAGTCATAGTTAGCAACTAAGGAAAAAAGTCAAGATAATACACACCTACACACGTGCACAAGTGCATGAATGTATAAACGCTATGCAACTGTAACATTTACATTAAAGGAAAAGCTATATATCTCAATTAAGGAAATCCATAAGTTGATAGCAAGGCATGGATAGTATTCATAAATTCAGGCTGCTCATTAAGCAGATAGAACCCTTGCAATCAATAGTTTTACTTGTAGTCTTTTAGTAATTCTGAAGCTTACTGCCTATAACCTTTTCAGATTTGACAGAAGGGTAAAAAGTAATTGACTAATTGACAGATCTTTACACTTGGTTACTAAATC
This sequence comes from Dicrostonyx torquatus, assembly GCA_028555095.1. NCBI lineage: Eukaryota > Metazoa > Chordata > Mammalia > Rodentia > Cricetidae > Dicrostonyx > Dicrostonyx torquatus. The sequence continues at coordinate 6,113,445 of JAQHUG010000075.1, read as the reverse complement.
GTCCTGAGATGAGACCCCTAATTGAAAAGCTCTTTTAAAAGAATTTATTTTTAGGTATTTTCAGCTCTTTTTAAAAATCACACTGCTTTTTTACACTTCTAATTAGACACTAGTCTTCAAAATCTGCCTCTTTTATATTAGGCAGAATGGCTCAGAAAAAAGAAAAGTAAATGACAACAAATGCCAGTGTGTATGTGGGGGAAACATAAACACATATTCAATGCTGGTGGAAATGCAAACTGGTGCAGCCACTGTAAAAATCATTGTAGGAGTTTCTCAGAAAGAGATAAATAGATATATTATATGCCTTGGCTATTCCATTCCTGAGCATATCCCCAAAGGACTGACATCTTACTGAAGAGGTACTTGCTCATCCATGCTCCTTGATTTTTTTACACAATAATAAGGAAATACAATGAATTTATAATGAATATGTGGTCCATATAAACAATGGAACATTATTCATCTATAAAGAAAAGTGAAATTATAGAATTGATGGGCCAATGAATGGAGATGAAAACAATCATTCTGAGTGAGGTAACCCAGAACCTGAATGATAAACAACACATGTTCTCTCTCATAGGTGAATGCTAGCTTTTAATTTTTATATATGTACCATTAAATTGCAGTAATCGCAGATGGTAAGTAACTAGTAAAAGTCTTTTGTGGGGGTTCAATGGAAGAGGACAGAATGCAGGTGACATGGAGAGAAAAAGAGGAATAATGGAACAGAGATGATTAAATGGGGGTGAGAAATAAGTAAAGATGGAGATAACAAAGACTAAAGACCTTTGAAATTGTTGTATGAAAGACTGCTACTTCAGAAGCATCCTAAAATGAATTCATATACACATACATGCATAAACGGAGTTTAAATGGAGTTGTCTTACAATGTTAGGGCAATGCGTTCCCTAGTCCTCTTAGGCTGTCTAATAAAAAGTTCAATTCCTGGTATAAGTTAACCCCTTTTGAGGTCCCATAGAATGCCTCTAAACATTACAGGCCAATTTTTTTGGTTACCGTCCAGAACTTTACGGTTAGACAGTATTGTTGAAGATACCATGAATTATGGAACATGGAAAAATTAAGCTAGTAGCAACCTGGAAGTTTGATCGCTACTGGCTAGTCTTCATAATACAGGAAGATTCTGTGAAGGATACAAGGGGAGAAGAGTGCTCAATAATCTCACCCAGCTTTGAAATCTGCAAACTACAATAACCACTGTCCCAGCAAGACATTGGTTCAAGAGTGGCACAAATTATGGGAAATCAGCTGTCTTAGTTACTGTCCTATTGGTGCAAAGGGGACACCATAACCAAGGCAACTCTTACTACTAAACCATTTAATGGGGCCTGGCTTGCAATTTCAGAGGGTTAGTCCATAACCATTAGAGTGGGAAGCCTGAAAAAAAGATAGACAGGCATAGAGCTAAGATATTTATATCCTGATTCACAGCAGCAGATGGACAGAGACACTGGGTCTCAAAGCCTGCTCAGTACCAGTGATTAATCTCCATTAAGGCTACATCTAATTCTTTCCAAACATCTCATCAACTGGGGATAAAGAATGCCTTTGGGGGGTCATTTTTCAGTCAAACCACCACATGAGCATAGTAATAAACTGTCCCTCAAATACATAACTTTATATCTATAGATTAGGAAAGTTCTCAGTCCTCATCAGAGAATACTTGTTTTGTAGTAGTCCATTGGTCCTTCACCTTTCTAACGCTGTGCATTTTTATACAGTTCTTCATGTTATAGTGACCCCCAATCCTAAAATTATTTTCATTGCTACTTTATAATTGTAATTTTGCTACTGCTAAGAACTGCAATGTAAATATCTGTGTTTTCCAGTGGTCTTAGGCTACTCTGTGAAAGAATCATTCAATCCCCCAAAGGGGTCATAACCCACAGGTTGAGATCTTTTGCAGTAGGTAGTGATTAATACAGCTACACACAAATGGTCTACATGCAAAGACTAAGGGACTGGGGAGTATTCATTTCTAAATAGGATAGCAGATGTCCTCTCCCAAGGCTCAGGGATCTTCATGGAATAGGAGGAGAGGTGTCTTAAGAGCCAGAGGTAGTAGATGTCTGCTATGAAAAATATTTAACAGACATAACATCATTTCACACTTAAGCTCATGGAAGTTTTGATCTAATGCACAAGACCTGCAACGGATCGATACAACCAAAATCCAAGCATGAATGGGGAAGGAATTATGAAGTCCTACCCCCATCTCAGGAGAATTTATGACTATTGGAAGAGGAAGATGGAAAGTCAGTTTGCTTCAAGAATGTGACTCCTAAGAGAGCAAACATTCTTCAGTAAATTGTATTATATTACACACATGCAATCCAGGCAGTACTAGGTGTATACACTGGATTCATTACAAAAACGATGGAAGGGAAAAGTGGATGGGGAATATTCAAAATATGGAAGGGAGTGAGTGAGTAAATGGATTTTATCAAAACAATTGTTTGCATGTACGACATCCTTAGACACTAAAATGCAAAAAATCCTCCCTTTTAAAATAGATTTCAGAAACGTTTCCTTATTTAGATCTTAGGGGTAAAAATTTAGTTTTGTGATAAGATTCCCCCACTTAAGTAAAACCAAGAAATTTTGGACTCTGAATTTTACAATCTGACTTGAGAGCTAAATAAGATCAATTATAATTCAACTCATTCAACTGCCCCCAATTTCATATGAGAAAATAAGTCCAAGGGAGCTAAATACCTTGATCAAGTCCAAGCAGCAAGCTGAACAACTAGAGTTAGAAACTCATTTTTTGCCTCACACTTACCACAAAATGACAGTGTCTTCTTCAAAGTCTAGTTGGGCACTTGAACCATGATTTAATAATTCCAATAAAATCTGATTTGAGATTGAATAAACATGAATGGTTAGCTTATGCCATGTCAAGTACTGTACTGTGAGTATGCTTTAACCATTTAAATTACTCAGCTGCTCTTCAGTGTATGCAAAGGGGATGGAGTGGGAAAATTAAGGAACCAAGGTCCCTGGACTAACAGTCTAATGGAGGTACACATCTCCTCCTTTCTGCCACTGCCCATCATTAGCTGCCACTTTGACTAACCTTCCTTGTCTCTGGTACATTCTGTTACTCCGTGGCATTGGTGAGACACAGTCACTTGCTGGCTCATGTTATGATGACATCCTAGGCTATGTCTTTCTCTTCCATGGGGTTGAAAAGCAGAATCATTTCCAAGTACCACTTTTTCAGCAGATGGTTCTCTTTTCCAGCTATTAACACAAGTGGCTAATTGAGCAATCAGGCTTCAATACCTTTAGTCCAGAAGTAAGAGAATAGAATGCTCCATGTTAGCCTGGGGAATCACTTTTGTTCTATGACAATTTTCCCTCTGTTTGTAGTTATTGGATAATGATAAGCATTGTTTATATGCATTTTTGGTTGATTAGAACTCAGGGCAAATGAGGAGGACGATAGACAACCTCAAGTCAGTCTAATATCAAACCAAGCATTAAATTAATAACTAAAATCAATTAGCTACAATTTTACAGTCATCCCTCAAAATGCACAGGGGACTAGAATACTCGGATACCAAAAAATCCATGGATATTTGAGTCCCTAATGTAAAACGGAATGGTATTTGTATATACACTGTACACATCTTTTTGTATACTCCAAATCATTTCTAGATGATCAAGAGTTTGCAACAGGAAAGAATTCTTAAAATAGTGACATTTGGGGGCTGGAGAGATGGCTCAATGGTTAAGAGCACTGGCTGCCCTTCCAGAGGTCCTGAGTTCAATTCCCAGCAACTATATGGTGGCTCACAACCATCTGTAATAACATCTGGTGCCCTCCTTTGGCCCACAGGGATACATGCAGGCAGAATACTGTATACATAATAAATAAATAAATATAATAAAACAAAATAGGGCTATGTATACAAAAGGAAGGTTGTAGTCTGAGAAGAGCAAAGCAGTCCAAAGAGAAGTAACAGGGTGTATGACAGTTCTGAGGCATAAGTCAATGTCATGCCATCTATGAAGTGAATGAACACCCATGAATCTGGAGCAGAGTATAGTTCTTATGCTAGTTAATGTTTGTCAACCTGACATAAACTAAAGTCTTCTTGGAAGGGGGAATCTCACCTAAACACTTCCATCAGATTGACCTATTAGCAAATCTATGGGGCATTTTCTTAAAGATTGATGTGGGAGGGTCCAGCTCTCTGTGGATGATGCTACCTGTGAGCAGGGTAGTCTTTGGTTGTATCAGAAACCTAAATAAGCAGAGCAAGCCAGGCAACAGCATTCCTCCATGATCTCTGCTTCAGTTCCTGTCTCTGACTTCTCTTTAATTATGGACTGTGATTGAGAAACCCTATCTACCCCAAAGTAATTTTATTTTTTATGCTTCTCTCACTTATTACACCCAGAATGCAGTTTCCCCCTTTCTCCACCCAACCCAACTGCCCCCCCATAGACCCGTAGATCCACTGTTTGTCCATATCTGGTATGTAGTTGGTTGTTTTTTGCTCTTTTAGCTTTTGGGGGGGGGCTGCCACTAAGCTCCCAAGTAAATCACACACGGAGGCTTATTCTTAGTTATTAATTTCCGGCCTTAGCTTGGCTTGTTTCTAGCCAGCTTTCCTTAAACTATCCCATCTATCTTTGGCTTGGGGCGTTTATCTTTCTTTATTCTTGTATATCTTTTCCTTCCTTATGTGTCCAGCTGTGTAGCTGGGTGGCTGGGTGGCTGGGTGGCTGGCCATTGAAGTCCTCCTCCTTCCCTTCTCATTCCCTGATCCTAGATTGCAGATTTCTCCTCATATTTTTCCTCTCTGCCTTCCAGCCCCACCTGTTTCTCTCTCCTAAATTGCTATTGGCTGTTCAGCTCTTTATTAGACTATCAGGTGTTTTGGAGACAGTAACACAGCTTCACAGAGTTAAACAAATGCAACATAAACAAAGATAACACACCTTAGAATAATATTTTCCAGCACTGATATTTTATCACAGCAATAAAATGCAAACTAAAATTGTTTTATATAATCCACTACCAAATAACACTTCAGTATCACTGTTGCAATGTGTAATTTTGTGAAAATGAATGAAATTTGAGATGTTTGTACTTTAATGCAATAATTACTCTCACACGTATAATTACTTATCCACGAAAAAAATAGTGCCTTTTTCTGGGAATGCTGGTACACACTTAATAACCTCAGTTCTTAGGAGATGAAGTCAGGATTATAAATTCAAGGTCATCATCTTTAGAGGACAGACCAGGCCAGGAAGTACTCTCTCAAATCAACAAACACATAAACGAAAGCATGCCATTAGTTTCAAACAGAGTATTTGCTATAGTTTGGGCCATATGTGCCCTCAAAAGACTTGTTATAGATGGGCCCAAAGAAAGGTCTTAAATCATTGAAGGAGTTCCCCCAAAGGGAACTGTGAGAACCCAATTTTTTGCTGCTTTTCTTTTTCAATCCCTGAAAATAATTTGATAGGCTTTGCTATATTCTACATTTCCTGCCATAATATACTGGCTTACCAGCGATCCACAAATGATAGAACCAATAAATTATGGACTGAATTAAAACCTCCAAAACTCGGAACCAAAATGAATCACCTCTCTGTTTTCCTCCTCCCTCTTCCCCTCCTCCCTTTCTTACATGTCCCTGTCTCCTCATCCCTTTCTCCCCCTTTCTCTTTCTGCCTGTCTTACACATGCACATCACCCAGCCACCCAAACACGTGCTACTTTTGTTTGTTTGTTTGTTTGTTTGTACAAATGGATCCTCCGGGTAGTACAGGCTCACTAAGAACTCACTATGTAGTGAAACATAGCTTTGAGTAGCCCTCCTCTGCCTCCAAAGGCATGTACCTTTTCTTTTTAAAAAGTATATTTTAACAGATATTCTTTACACTGCCAGAAAATTGCCCAACATACTAACCAATCAAGGTAAGAACCTATGGTACCTGGAAAATTCCCATACAGGACAAATTTATTTCTCGACTGAAAAGATAAAATTAATAAAAGTTATCTCATAGTTCCTTGTTTATCCAGATCCATCTTCAGACCCAGGTATCAATAGCCAGTATTTAATTTCTCATAATTTATTTTTGCCAGCTGCCAGTTTATTTTGGATCTATTTTTTCTCTCTTCAGTAGGAAAAATAGAAATCTTAAAATTAATTCACTTTCCTTATGCATTAATGCTTGAAAAAAATAGTATCGATGTGTAATTCTTTTGCCTAACAATATGTTCTTCTCAGGGCTCTGGTAGCAACTTACCAGGCTGATTACGTTGGAAACTCCTTATCCTTGAACTGTTTACTGAATTTCCATTTTCATCAGCAGCTTCTCTTTCTTTAGTAGCTCCATCATCAGTCAGCTCTGCTTTATCTGAAACAACTCGTTTTGCGTTCTTCCTAATTACCACAGCAAAAAGCCATTCTGTTCAAAGTTATAGCTCAGGCAGCCACTTTTTATCTGAACTGTTGGCCTCCCACACAATTCTTTCTTTTAGAAGTTTAAATTTTCACTCATGACTGTCTTAATTTATCTTCACTGCTCTTAAATGGTTGGTAAAGCTAAGAAAGGAGAAAATATCCTTTCTTTGTTTCATGTCCCACAACAACAAAGCACAAATTCTTAAAATTTATTGCTGAGTGAGTCCTTGGTGAAAAGACCTCTTTTCATCCAAACTCCAGCTCCCCCTACACTTCTAGAGCCATGTGCTCAGCAAACTATCTATTTTCTTAAAGTGCAATCCACCTGGAAGTTCTCCCTGTTCTACCCTTAACATGTAATTTTTATTTCTGTAGTTTTTCTTTCTCCTCTCCTATAAATCTCAGAGGATCAATCACCGCTTTGTTTGTCCTATTGCTAAAACACTTCTGATTCTTAATAGTATTCCTTTTCATCTTTCATTCAGTTATTGATATTGACTATAATGGTAGTAATGATGACTATAATTAGTATTTACTTAGCACTCTTTATATACCAGCACTATTTTATCTTATTCCCATTGAGGCCATGGAGAGCTAGGGACTTTTATAACAATACTTAGAATATACCAATTTTAGAATACTATGCTTTCTTTATAGATTCAATAATGTTTGGGCTGTTGATAATGGTCTGTGCACAATGTTTAAAACATAAAACACAACAGATGTAATAGAATTTTCCCCTGGGTAAAAATAGAGTCATCAGGATAGCGTACCTCCAGTTTTTTATTCTCTCTCCACCAAAAATGATAAAGCTACCAGGGATATTCTATCTACTGAAAAATATATGCATACATGCCACATACAAGATATTGTGAGAAAAACAAAGAAGCATAATTAAAAGTTGAGGACTGTTAACTGTATCAAAATGAATTGAGTGCAAATCATAAAATGTTGAGAAAAATGGTGAGTTCCTTTTGATCAGAATGTGTTAGAGTACAGCTGAATCATTAATGTGAGACTCACTCAGCATTCAGTTACTGGGAAAGAGAAAATAGTTCTCAGAAAGAAAGGAAAGCATATCTGTGTCTTGGCCTTCATCACGTGCTCTATCACCCCATTTCCCTCCTAATGAAAACTACAAGAGCAAAAATGAACAGAGGGATGAACATGAGCATGATTTGAAGAATGTCTGAGCCCTGAAATGATTATTTAGCTCATCTCAGGTTTTCCTGGTAATTTCTAAGTTGCAAACCTGAATCTCAAAATACTAAGCAAAATTCAGGTTTATTTCTAACTTGCTCCAGTTCATTTACTCTAGGTTTAATTCAGCATATGCATATACAAAAGGTTATTCAACAAAAAAATAAAATGGCCTTTCTTCCAATCTTGTCTCTGAAAAAAAAAAAAACCTTCATTTGTGCTTACCATGACTAGAAACACAGTTCTGGGCACATTACTATCACTGATCGCTAAGTTTTAAGCCTTAATTATCTTTGTTCCAACAGTTCCCAATAAATTAGAAACCACTATGAAGTAAGATTTCTTTATTATTTAAGATTTTTATTTATTATTTATTTAAACAAAATAATTTATTTCTGTTAATATTTTGAGCTTTGTAAAATAATGTCCTTTGAAGGGAAGCAGGCTTTTGTGCCAAAATAAACACCATGCCAGAAACACAGTCCATGGAGAAGCTGTGAACCACAGTGCCCTGATCCTTTCATGTGTGTGCCTCCACAAAATCCAAATCACTTTCATAGAGCAGACACTAAAGTGTATTCTCCTTCTCACCTACTGGATAAACTCTATACTATTAGATGCCACAGCAAAACCTGTCTCAGAAACCCTGAAAGTTGGCAGAAAGGTGGCTTCATTATTTCTTTTAGAGTTTTTTTCTCACTTTTCCAAACTGGCGCTCTCCTTGGTTTTAGAATCTTCATGTCTAAATTGAGATTTCCTGGAATGTCAATATCTGATACTGCCTGTTACATCAAGTAAGCTCATTTTCATCACAAAGAATGTAATTACAGGAGAGAGTGGCAAAACTGGTTCTCGGATGGAGATGTCAAAAAGACTGAATTGTGTATAATTAATCATTATCACAGATATAAGGTTTGTAAGGTTAATTTGAGGAGGGATTGGCTGCTGGGGATGAATCCTATGACCTTCTACATGATGTGTGGTTTTAAAGGCAGGGTCTTACTATATAGACCTGGCTATCTTGAAACTTGTTGTATAAACTAAGCTGACATAGAACTTGCCTTAGTCCTGCTGCATGCAAGGATGCCAAGTATAACTAACCAGTCTTAGCTTCTTTTTTATTTTAAGGCCTCACCTTTGAAAGATACAATTTTAGAAGAAAAATTACTCTAGGTTTAACATTTCAGCATTTTGCTGTAGGTAAAAGCTCAACAATGTAATGCAAGTGGGCAATGGACTCAGATTTGTCTGCCTCATTCCCCTGAGTGCTGGCACTGCAGGTGTGCACAGCCATACCTAGTTCAATTTAGCTTGTTTGTTGAATTTTTAAAGGGTCATCGCACTGAAAATTGTAATTAAGGGAATAGAGAGATGATTCAACAATTAAGAACATTTGATAGTTTTGTTTTGTTTCTATCCTTTTTATGTTTTATATTTACTCTTCTCTCGTACATTCCCACTGTAACATGCTAGTTGGGGTTTCTGTCCTGCCCAGTTCCCACAGCCGGCAAGCCCCAAAGAAAATCACTCAGAAAGTCTACATTAGGTTATAAACTGATTGGCCCATTAGCACAGTCTTCATATTAGCCTTATAATGTATACCATCCCATTGTTCTAGTATATGTTAGCCACATGGCTTTGATACCTTTTTCGGCAGGGCAGATCACATCCTGCTTCTTCTGTGGTTTGGGCAGGACTGTAGAAAGAGCTTCCTTCTTCCCAGAATACTCCCGTTCTCCTTGCCCTGCCTCTACTTCCTGTTTTGTTGTCCCACATATACTTCCAGCTTGTCTATTGACCAATCAGTGTTTATTTAAAACATGATTGAAAGGATACAGACAATTCTCCTGTACCATCCCCACCACAGTTACACCTCCCTCCACTGCTCCCCACTCAATTCCGCTCTTCCTCAGATCCCCTCCTCCATAGCCCTTCAGAAAAGATTATGCCTTCCAGGGATATCAACCAAACATGACATGACACTGCCTACTTCCACTGTTAGGAATCCCCCAAGAACACCAAGTTCCACAATTGTAACATGTATGCAGAAGACCTAGCATAGAACCAGGGTCTGTGATTGTCCTTTCAGTCTCTGTGATCCTCTATGAGCCCTACTTTATTGATTCTGTGGGTTGTGTTCTCAAGGTGTTAACCATTCCTACCCATCTTTTGTGGGGTTCTTCCAGATCTACCAATTTTTTGGCTGTGGCCTCTGCACTTGCTGCCATTAGTTGCAGTCATATTTTTTTCGTTCTAAGTCTCTGGCCCATTCAGCCTCTGATTCCTTGCCATCCAAACAATTTCTGACATCGAGCTCCTTCTCATGGAATGGACCTCAAGATGGACCAGTCATGGGTTGGTCACCCCCACAAATTCTGCACCACCATTACTCCAGCACATCTGCAGGCCAAACGTTTTATAGTTGCTTTAATGTTATAGTCCCACTAATGGTAAACTTGCCTGGTTACAGGGGATGAGAAGTTCAAGATCCCATCCCCTATTACTAGGAGTCTTTGCTAGGGTCACCCTCATAGATTCCAGGAAGTTTCCACTGAACTAGGTTTCCACATCACCCTCCAAATGCCCTTCAATTACAGTTGTCTCTCCCCACACCCCCACTATACCTCTCTCTCTCCATACCCACTCCCACCTAATCCCTCACCTTTTCTCATCCCCACCTGCCCCAAGTTCACCTGCAAAATCTATTCTATTTTCCCCTTCCCAGGGAGATTCATGCATCTCTCCTTTGACCCTCCTTGGACCTCCTAGTTATCTAGCCTCTCTGGGTCTGTGAATTTTACAAGATTATTCTTCACATTTTAGCTAACATCCACTTATGAGTGTGTACATGCCAAATTTGTCATTCTCTGTCTGGGTTACCTCACTTATGGTGGTTTTTTCTAGTTCCATCCATTTGCCTTCAAATTTCCTGGTGTCCTCCACCCAGCGATGTTTTTGTTTTTAGCAGATGAGTAATATTCTATTGTGTGAGTACCACAATTTTCTGTATCAGTTCCTTGGTTGAGAGACATCTAGAATTTTTTTTCTAATTTCTGGCTATTACAAATAATGTGGCTATGAACATAGTTCAGCAAGGGTCCTTGTGGTAGGATGGAGTGTCCTTTGAGTATATGCCCAGGAGTGATATGACTGGGTTTTGAGGTAGATTTAGTCTCAGTTTTCTAAAGGGTTAATATCCAAAATGTATAAAGAACACAAGAAACTAACCATCAACGAACAAAATAATCCAATTAGAATATGGGGTACAGTTAAAAACAAAGAATTCTAAACAGGGGAATCTTGAGTGGCTAAGAAACAAAGAAATATTCATCATCCTTAGCTATCAGAAAATGCAAATCAAAAGGACACCAAGATTCCATCTTACATCTGTCAGAATAACTAAGATCAAAAACAATTTTTTTTCTTGCATAAGACTCAAGTTTCATTCCCAGCATGGACACAGTTTCTCAAAACTATCCATAGTTTGAGTTCCAGGGGACCCAGTGCCCTCTTATGGACTCTACAGACAGCAGGAACACAAATATGTGAAATCAAAATGCCCATACACACAAAATAAATAATTATTTTTAAAGAGCCTTTTAAAGACAAAACATTTCTAAAAACAATAAAAACCATAATTAACTTGGAAAAAGATATTTTTCTACATCAGTCTATTGCTGTGGAATAATTCTTCTGTACATCTTGAAAATGTGTGGCTCTCATTATTAATAAAAAGTTGATTAGCCCATAGGCAGTATTTGTGAAACAGAGAGAATGCTGGGAAGAAAAAGGGCAGAGTCTAAGGATTTGGGAGAGACACAAAGAGAAGAGAGGTGAACGTGCCATGTTGAAAGAAAGTACAGCCATGTGGCAGAGGGTAGAGAGAAAATATGAGTTAATTTAAAATGTATGAGTTAGCTAGTAACCAGCCTGATCTTTCGGCTGAGCGCTTATAATTAATAAGTCTCTGAATGGTTATTTAGGAGCAGCTGCTGAGATACAGAGTAACTCCGCCTATAACCAATAATTAAATAATGCATGATATGCTTTTCTAAGAAAAATTTTAGAATTAATAAGTATAAAAATATAGAATGACTTTTAAATGCTCTAGGACAAAGCGGGTGAGATGGGCCAGCAGGTATGGGACTTGTCATGAAAGCTTAACAATCTTAGTTTGATCTGAGAAACCAGTTCCACAAAGTTGTCTTCCAACCTCCAGTGCACGATGTGGTTATGTCTGGGGAACTATACTCAATACTTTATACAAATTATATCATTTAACTCCACCAGTATCAAAGAATCTAAACACAGATCCATGAGAATATCTTGCTAATATGACACCAGAGAGATATAAAATTTGAAGCTCACCCAAAACTATAATTACATTATTATGTTGTTGTTGCTATATTGATGTGTAATATATAACCATATAACAAAATATTATATTATTACAATGACAGTTATCATATGCTAAGCACAGTTTATGTGCCAAGAAACACCTCCAGGTATTTTATATGTATAACATATTCATTTTTCCACCAAGTACATGAGGTTAATAATATTATTGTTCCCATTTTCCAAAGTAGCTAAATACTTTACCCAGCTGGCAGAGAGATACTATTTTAAAAAAAAAAAAGTAAAACTTAAGACATTGGCTGGAGAGATGGCTCAGAGGTTAGGAGAACTGCCTGCTATTCCAGAGGTCCTGAGTTCAATTTCCAGCAACCACATGGTGGCTCACAACCATCTGTAGTAAGATCTGGTGCCCTCTTCTGGACTGCAGGCACACATGCGGACAGAACACTGTATACATAATGAATAAATAAATCTTAAAAAAAGACATTGATCAAGGAAACTTTCAAAAGCTAATTCTAACTAAACAGCTGTAAATTGTACTGATGTATCAGAAAACAAGTTGAAGTGAACTCTCAAATAAGCCAGAGTAGCTGTCCAGGGTGATAGATGACATGAAGAAAGTTGACTCATTTGCATACTATTTTCTTTCTGTGTTTTCTGCCAAAGAGAATTATTTTCAAGCTAAAAACGATATAAAAAGAAACTATCATTACTTGGAAGCAATTGATGTGAAAGATAGTTGGAGAGATCATTTTAAAACAATAAAAAAGCAACAACAAATAACTAGGATTCTATTATTTAAATGGTTGTCTCCTTCAGTGTAGACTTTAAATTTAAAAAAGTATATGCATTGCTGGAATATTGGATAGAAGGTACCAGGGAGGGTTTGGATGAAGAAAATGCAGAAAGGTAAGTGATGTAATTTTATTTCAGTTCAAAGGAGTTTATCCACGTGGGGGGATATGTGCAATTGATGGGTACATGGTAATTATCTTTGAAGAACCATGGAGGACAGATGAGATCCTGGAAGACTGATGGAGATATGCTCCTTAATTTTCTATTTATTAAGAAGAGAAATGTGTTAAAGCTGTAAGTACAGGCTATGTTTCTCCATTCTACACAGTTCTCTTTACTGCTTGCTCTCTGTACACAGCCTATAAATCAAGCCATGAGACTCCTATAAATCAAGCCATGGGGCTCTGCTGCTTTCCACTCCCCTGATTACACTGAGAATAAAGTTCTTCTCTCTTATCTTTCTGCTTTGGCCTTACCTTACTCTTCAAATCTATTACTTTTTGCTTTTACCATTGTTTAGTTTGCTCCAGTCATATTGATCTTCCTTTACCTCCAGCTTTCCAAAGGACTTTGCATTGCTGTTATCTTTGCCTAGATATTTGCAGATCAAATCTTGTGGAACGGGGTTTCAGACAAAATACTGTTCCATAATAGAGATTTTTCACTGACCTAGCGACTCTCACTGACTTTCTTTAACCCCAGGCACTTTCTATCTCATTTCCTAAATTTCCTTTCTTCAAGGTATTTATTATCTGAAATTATTGTACTTTTGTGTGTAAAGGTTACTTTTTTGTCTAACTCCCTCGCTAGTGTGTAAGTTAAATGTGAGCAAACACAGCATCTTGCTTCCTGTTTCATTTTCAGGTCTCAGAATAGTTTCAGCCACAAAGCAGCAGCTAAAAGACTGACTCATAACTGTTCTTAGGTCTTGTGGTATAAGCATTTTTTTCTGACCACTTGAGAGGGTGAGGCATATAAATCTCTGTACATTTAAGGCTAGCACAGTCTATAAGTCAGCCATTACTACATAGTGAGACCTTGTCTCAAATTAAGGGAATAGTTATGAATAATATCCAGAATAGAAGTAATCTGTTGCTTTTGTTTCTTATTATGATGAATCTGAAAAATCAAATTTATCAAGCATGTAAAAACACATGTGCTTTTCAAATATTTTTTTCTTCATTTTAAAAATTTTGTTTGCTTGGATCCTTTGGGTTTTTCTCTGAAGAAAGAGAGAAAGGGCATGAAATTGGATATGAGGGGAGTTACATATGCTTTGGAAGGGATTAGGGGAGGGGAATTGCAATTAGACTATATTGTATGATATTTTCAATTTAAAAAGAGATCAATCAAGTATTTGATGAGACATTATATATATATATATATATATATACATATATCCATTCAAAATTAAGAGGCATTGGCTAAACATTGCTTCAATAGATTTTTAAATGGCAAAATGATGATGTCCAGTCTTTTGATGTCCTTCTATCATGAAAATCTTCTAATTCTTTTGATCATGCATATATTTAAGAATATGATGAAAGTTGGCTTTCAATGTAGCTCAATAGTGGAACACTTGCTTGCATGTTCAAGGTCCTGATTTTGATGCACAATAATAAAAAATAGAGAAAAAGCATTTACTTTTGAGAATGAATATACATATTTTGCATAAAATTCCTGAAGCTACTACTGATTTGTAAATTCCAGATTAAGAGAAACCGAGGTAGAATATTGCCAGAAGAAAATGTCTAGGTTCTGTCATATTCAATAATTTTCTGTGACAAATTAGCCACAAAAAAAGATGAACTAATGTGTTTGGAGACAAGAGGTGATGAGAGACAGAATACGCTAAAATTTCAAGAGCACAACTAGGATCTATAGTGAATAGTACCTCTTGGAATCTCTAAATTCAGATGTTAGTCAACTGTAAATTTGATAATTTGCTGTGAGATAATATTGCAATGTCACAGAAGTAAGCTAATCTCTTTGTAGACTGCATAAAATAGAGAGGAACAGGTGATGGTCTCCATTACATTGCACCCAGGTACAGTGTTCTAGGTACTAGACTTTCAGAAACACAAGAACAAATCCCTTCATAGGTATTAGATATGTATAGAAGAAAAACACAAAATAAAGTATTTTAGAAACTATTGATTGAAATTAAAATGCTTCATTCAAAGTTAGGAAGATTTTACTGGAGGAGAGAATGTTGAACAGTATTTGAATATAAAAATTGAGTCATTCAGATGAAATATGTGTCATGCATTCTACATGGTTATAAAAAATTATAACCTCACAAGTTACTAAAGACCATTTTACTTAACATCAGAAGACATGTAAATATTTTAAAAACAGTATAAAGAAACAATGTAATGCCTTACTAAGAGCTAATGTTTTACAATCATTGGCTATATTACTGTAGCGGAAACTCAAGGATTAGACTGGAGATTGAAAACTAGATAATTGTGTGCATCTCTGCATAAACTAAGAAAACTCAGCAACTGTAAAGAAAAGAAACCTAAAGGCATCTATGTGGTCATTACACTCTTCTTATGGAGCCACTGAAATCTGCTAATCACCTAGTTTAATATAGTATAGATCTTTATTCTGTTGTTGCCTCTAGATTTCCAGTTTCATAAGAATTCTTATACAAAAAAATATGGGAAATGACCTTATAATATAAGCACAAAAAATGTTCAAATATCTGCTGTACCCCAAACAAAATAATTGTGTATTTTAACACAAGAAACAAAACAAATAAATATAGTATCTAGTGTTTTCTGAAAAGAAGATTGTTGACAATTGGATAATTTGTTATGAGAATACTAGGATAAAATAAATCTTTTCAAAGATGCAGCAAATTTTGGCAGGTAAACTTCTCATAGTAATTTCCGTGTCTTTGACAGGCACATTTAAATACATACCCCAACAGTGGTGACTATTACAATATTACAATAGTCACCCAATTGTGACTATTACAATGATCTGGTACATTAACTATGATGAGGACAGAATGTGTACAAAATTGCTAAGTGTCATTAATGTAATAAATAAAGATGTCAAGTCACATAAAATGCTTTCAATTTTTCTGTAAACATTTCATTTTTAGGAGAGAAATACCTGGGTGTGGATGTGCATGCCTATAATCACAGAATTTAGAGCCTGGAAGGACAGGAGATTGTTTACCTGGGCTACATATGACCCCATCTCAAAAAAGGGGGTACTGGTAGAGAAATTATACAAATGGAATAAAGGGACTTACAGTGTGAGGTGGGCACACATTTATTATGTACAAGATCTAGGTTCACTAACATAGAGACAGGTCATTTCTTTTCTGATAATGTTTTAAATAGCATACAAAGCAACAGGCTTCTTAAATGGTATTTTTATACTTTATTATATTGATCCTATTCTTCTCCTCTTGTCTGCACTCACTTGCACTCTTGTGCCCAAAATAGTTATAGATTTCCTTAGTTATGATAAAAGATAAATTAAATATAAAACTTTAGACTCACAAAAAATTTGTGACTATAATTATTGCTTAATATCTATTTTTGTATATGTAATTTTAGTATGTTAAAGTTAAAACTGACTTTTTATTTATACAGAAAAGGGGAGATGATGTGGGATTCTTTTTGCAGTGAATATGTTTTAATACCATTGGTTAAAAAAGAAGCTGCTTTGGCTGAAGGCAGGGCAGAATATAGCAAGGCAGGCAA
>JAQHUG010000075.1:6080709-6091626 GCA_028555095.1 Dicrostonyx torquatus | reverse complement strand
AAGAGGAAAGTTCATAGCACTTAGTGCCCATATAAAGAAAACGGAGAAAGCACACATTAGTGAATTAACAGCACACCTGAGAGATCTAGAAAAAAAGGAAGCAGACTCACCCAGGAGGAGTAGAAGACTGGAAATAACCAATCTCAAAGAATTTTATCTGATAAGAGGGGAACCTTTAGAAAAGAAGAATTTCCTGATTTATACTTTAAATTGGAAAGATGTCTTTATAAGCATCTCCAGAAACTACTTCTACTTGAAAAATTACCAAGAAGGTAATATGTTTATGTTCTCAATAATAATTTCCCCAGGAAACTGGATCACTTTTTAAAATGGATATTACTATGAATGATATGTGAAATGGTCCTGCTGATCGAAAACCTAGCCTTTTATCTTCTGTGGCTGAGTGGTCAGGGAGGACTGCTGACTAAGTGTTACATTACCTTATTAAGGGCATTATTATGGGCAATGAGGGGTTAACAATAAAATGCAAGGAGGAACTGTTGTACTTTTGTTGGTTGTATCAATCATTCTAAATGCATATTGCAGACTTACATGGGTAAGATGATTTTCCTCTTAATCTCTGGACCTCAGGCAATATCATTTGGATTTAGGATAGGGATTGAGGATTAAAGTCTTAAAATTCAACACACAGTGGCCTGGTGAAAGCCAGGGTGTCACAAAACAAAATAAAAAGACATGATTGAAGGGGAAAGGAAGGCAATAAAGACCAGAATGCATTATGGACATATATGAGATTGTCTGAGAGCAATTATAACAAATGTTTTTTCAAAATCAATACAACTGGTCAGTGGCGATGCACACTGTTAATCTCAGCACTCAGGAGGCAGAGACAGGCAGATCTCTGAGTACAAGGCCAGGCTGATCTACAAGTTCCAGGACAGCCAGGACTATGGAAAAGATGTCTTGGGAAGCAAAATTCAACATAGAACCAAAGCTCCCTGAAGCTGTAGTAAGTCTGTGTCTGTAGATATTAGAGTAAATATGGAAATATAATTTAATCACATGTGACAAAATTGACCTACAATTAGTAACAAAGATTAGATGGCAACGAATGCCATTAATCTAAGGGAAGGAAATGGGTACAAATTCCTGAAGGAGTCATCATTCCTCTATTTGGAGTTTAGCTACCTCCCAGGTTTTGTCTAATTAGTGATGCACTAGCTTGCCTTGCCAGCTCCTAATTTATATTAACCACATTCCTTCATTTGAAACAAAAACAAAATAATATACTTTCTTCTCAGCAGCTAATGGAACTTTCTTTAAAACTGACCATATACTTGTACAAAAAGGAAGTCTCAGCAGATACCTTGTATCCTATCTGAACACCATGAAGTAAAGGTGGATATCACCAACAGAAAGCCTACAAAGTCATGGAAACTGGAAAACTCATCACTGAATGGAAAGTGTGCAAAGAGAGAAAAGAAAGAAGAAGAAGAAGAAGAAGAAGAAGAAGAAGAAGAAGAAGAAGAAGAAGAAGAAGAAGAAGAAGAAGAAGAAGAAGAAGAAGAAGAAACAAGGAATTTAATACAGGCCTAAAAAGAGAACTCTAAACAAAGGAATCCAAAGTAGATGAAAGACACTTATAGAAATGGTCAACATCTTTAGCCATCAGAGAAATGCAAATCAAAACAACACTGAGATATCCTCTTACACCTGTCAGAATGGCCAAGATCAAAAATACTAATAACAACTTATTCTAGAGAGAATGAGGAGGAAGGAGAACCCTTCTACATTGCTGATGTAAGTGCAAATTTGTATAGCTGCTTTGGAAATCAGTATGGTGAGTTCTCAGAAAATTAATACTCAACCTACCTCAAGACCCAGCAATATTACTCTTGTGCATATACCCAAAGGATGATCAATAATACTACAAAGACATTTGCTCAACTATGTTCATCAAGCATTATTCATAATAACCAGAACCTCTAAACAACTTAAATGCACCTCAACCGAAGAATGGATATGAAAAATGTGGTACATTTACACAATGGAGATTACACAGCAGAAAAAAAAATAACGACATCTTGAATTTTGCAGGAAAATGGATGGAGCTAGAAAAAAACATAACTGTGTGGGGTAACCCAGACCCAAAAAGACAAATATAATAAGTACTCACTCATAGGGGACTTTTAGACATAAAGCAAAAAAATGAACAAACTAGAGTCCACAACCTCAGAGAACCTAGACAACAAAGAAGACCCTAAGAGAGGCGTACATAGAGCACTTAGAAAAGAGAAAAAGACAAAATCTCCTGAGTAAAATGGGAGCAAGGGGGTGGAGGGAGGGTGGAAGGGGAAGGGGAGGGAAGGAAGGGGAGTGGTGAAATGAGTATAGCCCAATTAAAAAATAAGAAAGAAAATCATTAGCATAAAAAGAAATTAAAACCTTTTTAGAATTGAACAAAAATGAAAACAAAATACACTCAAAGCTATGGCACACAATGAAAGAAAGTTCAAGGCAATGCTTATATAAAAATTGGGAGATATGTCACATTAGTAACTTAATTTACACCTAAATGTTCTAGCACAGAAAGAAGAAATAATTCTCAAAGGGAGTAGATGGCAGGAAAGAAACAAAATGAGGACTGAATTCAATAAAATAGACACAAAGAGAAAAATTCAAAAAATCAACAAAAGAGATGATTCTTTGAGGAAAGCAACAAGAATGACCAATTTATATATAAACTTACTAAAAGGCAGAGAGAGAATATCCAAATTAACAGAATCAGAAACAAAAAGGGGTACATAACAAAGGACACTGAGGAAATGCGAAGAATCATTAGGCCATATTTGAGAGACTTGTACTCCATAAAATTGAAAAAGCATAAAAGAAATGGACAATTTCATTGATAGATATCACTTAACAAAGTTAAACATAGATCAAATAAAGAATGTAAAGACACCTATAACTTGTAAGGAAATAGAAGCTGTCAGTAAAAGTCTCCCAACCAAATAAAACAGAGGCCAGGCACTTTTAGTACAGAATGCTGTCAGCCTTTCAAATAGGAGCTAATACCAATACTCCTCAAAATAGTTCATAAAATAGAAACAGAAGAAACCTTGCAAAATTCATTTTATGGGGCTACAGTCACCCTGATACCCAAACCACATAAAGACTAAACAAAGAAAGTGAATTACAGACCAATTTCTGTCATGAACATACATGCAAAAATATTCAATAAAATCCTTTGAAACAAGATCCAAGAACACATCATAAAGATCATCCACCCTGATCAATAGGTTTCATCCCAAAGATGCAGAAATGGTTCAAAATATGAAAATCTGTCAATATAATCCATCATATAAACACTCTGAAAGAAGAAAAACACATGATCATCTCATGAGATGCTCAAAAAAATTTTGATGAGATTCAACACCCCTTCATAGTAAACGTCTTGGAGAAAACAGGGATACAAGGAACATACCTAAACATAGCAAAGGCAATTTACAGCCGGCCTATACCCAACAACAAATTAAATGGAGAGAAACTCAAAGTAATTCCACTAAAATCAGGAACACGACAAGGTGGTACACTCTTTCCATATCTATTCAATATAGTGCTTGAAGCTTTAGCTAGAGCAATAGAACAACTAAAGAAGATCAAGGAGATAGAAATTGGAAATGAAGAAGTCAACATTTTATTTGCATATTATGATGGCCCAAAAATTCTACCAGGAAACTTCTACAGCTTATGAACACTTACAGCATAGTGACCGGGTACTAGATTAACTAAAAAAATCAGTAGCCCTCCTATATGTAAACAATAGATGGGATAAGAAAGAAATCAGGGAAACAACATCCTTTACAATAGCCACAAATAATATAAACTATCCTGGGGTAACTAGCCAAGCAAGTGAAAGAACTGTATGACAAAAATCTTCAAATCTTTGAAGAAAAAAAGTTGAAGAATATGTTTCTGTGGGCTCCCTGTCATGACCTTGACCCTGTGGCTCATTCAATCCCTCATCCCTTTCTTCAGCATGCTTGGCCTAGTGCTTATCTGTGGATCTCTGCATCTGCTTACAACAGTTACTTGACAAAGGCTCTCTGATGACAATTAGGGTAGTCTTGAATCTTATTACAGTAGATGGTTAGTTCAAGCACCCTCTCAACTATTGCTAGGAGTTTTAGCCAGAGTCAGCCTTGTGGATTCCTGGGAGTTTCCCTGGGACCAGGTTTCTCGCTAATCCCTAAAGGTCCCATCCCATCAAGATGTCTCTTTCATTACTGCCTCATTCCATCCTGCCCCCAACCCACTCAGCCTACCCAGACCAATTCCTCATATTTTCATCTCCCATCCTACCTCTGCTCCCACCCCTAGCTTGCCCATATTTCTTCTGTTTCTCTTTTCCAGGAAAACCCATGCATCCCTCTTTGGGCCCTCTTTGCTACTAGCCCCTCTGGAGATGTGAATTATAGGTTGGTTATCCTGTATCTTACTCCTAATTTCCACTTATGAGTGAGTAAATACTATGTATCTTTCTGGTTATCACTTGGAATGATTCTTTTTTCTAATTTCATCCTTTTGCCTGCAAATTTCATGAGGTCATTGTTTTTTTATTTTTTAAAGATGAGTAATACTCAGTTGTGCAAATGTGCCACACTTGCCTTATCCATTCTTTGGTTGAGGGGCATCTAGGCTGTTTCCACATTCTAACTAACCTTACCTAACAAGCACAACTACAAGCTTGATTAATAGATGATTATCTATTAACCTGTATTTCTTAATTATGCATTGCATTTTCAAATGAACTGCACAAACACAATATCTTAATCAAGAGCAGAAATGCATATATACAGTATAACAAAGTTCACCTTAAATTTGTATCAATAAACCAAGATCCGTACCAATGCAAAGTATTTATCTCTATATCATATCCACCTTTAAATGTAAACAAACAGTTATAAACAATATTTTGGAATTTGGGCATATCTCCAAACTGCTTCCTGCTTTTAGTTGGGCAAAGTATTTTTGAGGGTGTTCATAGTGACCTTTTTGGGGGATCTTAGTCCATCAAACTACATTAATCTGTGATTAATCCACAGGTTCTCATCTTCTGCGGAAACAAAAACAGAACCTCTTTTCCAAAGCAACATATCCTTCAACACAAATTCTAACTCAAGCTACCTTTATGTTTGTCTAACTTAGCCATCCATACTGCTAAGAGAATAGTCTCTCAACTATTTAACTGTCAAAAAATTCAAAGAAAACACAGTAGCATACATAATACAGACTCTCTGTGTATATTCCATCTTTATGTGGCTTATTTTTCTTACTCTATTACTTTTTCTACAAGTTTAATATTTATTTTATTGTCTTTACTCCTTTAACACATGACTGTCTGACACTTTTATATTGCATTTACTGTCTCCTTACTCTTTTTATTGTCTCTCTCAAGCCTATGTACATTTTTTAAACACACTGTGACTAGTTAGAGTTCTTTTATATCGGAATCTGTCCTATTGTGTATCTGTATTTTTTTTTTTCTGTTCTGGAGAGCTTTTAAAATGGTAAGCAGCTTTATAGCAGCTGCCCTGGGTACTGGCTCCTCCTCGCTCCACCTTTCAAAATGGTGGCAATACCATTACTGCCAGCTCTGGGACTACGAGGTAGGAGCTGCACTCACCACTTTAACTCTGAGGACATCAACACTTTTTTATCTAAGTAACAGCTAAATATGCCATGCAGAACACTGTGTGGCCTGGAAATATCTCTGTTTACGGTGGCAGGAATCTGCGATGTTCTCCTGCCTGTGCATTCCTAGCAGACCAGGTCTTGTTGCCTGCCCAGGCAAAGGGCAGGCACTAAGCTGTGGGCATGATCTCAGCCACTTTCCTCCTAACTCTGAGCAGGCATATAAGCATCTGGGCCTATAAACCCCATTCAAGTGCTCCATAGCCAACCTCCCAGAAGAGTTGGAGTCATTTGTGCTGTGTGGGTGGGGAAGACCTCTCTTAAAGGAGCCACTAGTAAACAGAGCAAGAAACTGCATCAAACTCTGTTTTTGTTTCTAGAATGGCTTTTCAAGCTTTCTCAGGTTTTATGTGGATTTAATTGGCACATGTTGGAATGCCAATTTGTTGTTGGAGGCAGCTTGTTCATTCCCGACTGCCCAGACTCAAAATAACCACACAGAAACTGTATTATTTGAATCACTGCTTAGCCAATTACTTAAGCATATTGAGAGCTAGCTCTTACATCTAGAATTAATCCATTTCCATTATTTTATATTTTACTGTGAGGCTCTTGGCCTACTGGCAAAGTTTCAGCTGGCAGCTCATGCCTTTCCCCTCTGGCGGCTACAAGGCATCTCCCCAACTCTGCCTTCTTTCTCCCAACATTCAGTTTACTCTTCCCCACCTAACTCTGTTCTGCTAATCCACTGGCTGAAACAGCTTCTTTATTCATTAACCAATAAAAGCAGCACATATACAAAAGAATTTCGCACAGCATTTGTTTTCATATTGCTTTTATGTTCTTTGATCATAGTTATAATTACTATTTAGAAATCATTGATTTGTGCATCAGCTAAGTTCCTTTTCTCAGGAAACATTATTATGAAAGAGTTAATTTTTAGGGGAAACAAAATATTATCTGTCATTGCTGCTGTTTATGTTTTTGCAATAGGACCCAAGTGTCAGAAATTAGGTGTTTGTGGTGTTTCTTCATATAATTATTTGATCTTATTTTTGTGGAGTATATGTTTGAATCTTAATTTGCTGTTACCATAGCTTGTCAGACATTACTCTCAGACATACAGCTGAATGGTGTTTGGGGTTCAGTGTTTTTTAAAATTTATTTATCAACTTATAAAACTGTCTTTTCTCATTTTACATACCAATCACAGTTTTGACTCCCTCCTCTCCTCCTGCTTCTGCTCCCTCTACCTTCCTACCTTACCACCCCCTGCCCCCTGTCCACTCCTCAGGGGGGGCAAGGGTTGGATTTAGGAAGTCACCAAAGTCTAGCACATTACTTTGAAGTACAACCAAAGCCCTCCCCAGTATATCTAGGCTGAGCAAAGTATCCCTTCAAAAAGAATGGGTTACAAAAAGCAAGTATAAGCAGTAGGGATAAACCCTGGTTTCACTGAAAGTGGCCCCACAGTCTGCCCCAGCCATACAACTGTCACCCACATTGAGAGGGCCTAGTTTTAGTCCTATGCTGGATTCCCTACCTCAGACTGGAGTCAATGGGCTCCAATTAGCTCAGATAAGCTGTTTCAGTGGGCATCCTCATCATGGTCTTGACACTTTTGCTCATATTCTTGCTCCTCCCTCTCGTTGACTAAACTTTGGGAGCTCAGCCTAGTGCTTGACTATGGATCTCTGCATCTGCTTCCATCAGTTGCTTGATGAAGGTTCTATGATGACATTTAAGATAGCTGTCAATCTGACTACAGGTCAAGGCCAATTTAGGCACCCTCTCAATAATTGCTTAGTGTCTTAACTGGGGTCATCCTTGTATATTCCTGGTAATTTTTCTAATGCCAGGTTTCCTGCTAGCTCCACAATGGCTTCCTCAATAAATATATCTTTTTCCTTGCTCTCCCTCTCTGTCCTTCTCCCATATTGGCCACTCAGTTCCCTCAAATTCTTCTCCCCCCTCCCCTGCTCCCTTCCTCTTTCCCTTCTGCCTTCCCTTCTCCTTCCTTCTGCCTTCCCTTCTCATTCCACCCCCACAATCCCTATTTTCTCAGGAGATCTTGTCTATTTTTTCTTCCCATGGGATCTATGTATATTTCTCTTAGGGTCCTTTTTATTACCTAGCATCTCTAGGATTGTGGACTAAAGGCTCATTATCCTTTGCTTTATGTCTAATATCTATTTATGAGAGTACATACCATGTTTGTCTTTCTGGGTCTGAATTAGCTCATTCAGGATGTTTATTTTTCCTATGATCCATTTTTAGAGTACCTTTATATTTTTGTAAAAATGGGGTATCAAACATTATCATGACTCAGTGATAGATAACTACAACTTCTCAGCCTGGAAACAAACCTTTTGTAGTCTTAGAGGATTCTTACTGCTTGAGGCATTCATCTTCAGCCTACAAGCTCATAGATTCTGACAGACTTGTCCTTGAAGCAAAAAATTTTGAAGACTTTTTCTTATTTGGCAATTTGTCAGTCACTTTCTTCTGTGCCCTACAGAATGACTGGTAGACTATTTTATGAAGGAGGAACCCTGAAGGACTGTCTCACTTTCTTTGGCAAGTTCAGTATTCATTTTTCTATGGGTCCTGTATGTCCAGTACATACAATGTATCATCAAGCAGTCCAGGCAAGAACAGTTTCTTGCCCAAATTTTTAGCCTTGTCACATTGAAGGAAAATTCCATAACAAGATTCTTCAATATCCATTAATTTCTCTTAAGTAACTGTTGCTTCTAGAAGCGGACATGTCTCACTGTTGAGAAAAGTCTAAGTTCTCAAAGCATTTTAAATGCTATATTCTGTAGGTCTTTGAAAGGTTTGAAGGATACCTGTCTATTTTAAATATTTCTCTGTACATCAAGAAAATCCAACTAACATGACTACAGGTTTGAGTATTATAGATGACTATCTATTAATCCATATTTTAAATTATACATTACATTTTAATAAGCTGTATAAACTTGATACCTTAAACAAGAGTAGAAATATACATATAACAAAATTGACCTAAAATTTGTATCAATAAACCAAGATACATATCAATGCAAAGTATTCACCTCTATATTATATTCTTCTTTTCCTTAAAATAAAGAGATTGACTGTGATCATTAACAATTTGTAATCAACCAACTTTAATGAATACAAACTTTGATATAAAATCATTTTGGGAGTTTTGTCATTTTTTTAGAATACTTCCTGTTGTTTGGGGCCACTGTTAATCAGATCTTTTTTTTTATTACAAGAAAATTTTACATTTACTCCCCCTTGTTCTCGGCCCTCCCGCTCCCCTCCTACCACACCGCCCTCCCCCTGCTTCCTTAAGATGGGGCAGGATACCCTGCCCTATGGGAAGCCCAAGGCCCTCCCCCCTCCATCTCAGTCTAAGAAGATGTGCATCCATATAGAATATGTTCACAAATAGCCAATACATGCAGAAGAGATATGTCCCAGTGCCATTATCATTGGCTTCTCAGTCAGTCCCCATTGGCAGTCACATTCAGAAGGTCCAGTTAGGCCATATGCTCATTCAGTCTCGGTCCAGCTGGATTTGTTGAGCTCCCAATAGATCAAGCATGCTGTCTCTGTTGGTGGGACTGTCCCTCACGGTCCTGACATCCTTGCTCATCTTCTCCCTCCTTCTGCCCTTCCACTGGACCTTTGTTAATCAGATCTTTTCTGGGGTATCTTGTGTTGTTGGTCCATCCCTGCCAGAAGTCCTGAAGCTTTCATGAATGCAAGTTCACCTGCACCATCACTTCAGGGGGTCTTGTTTGATCAAACTGTATTAGTCAGTAAGGAATACACAGGTTTCTATCCTCTGAGGAAACAAAAGCAGAACCTCTTTCTCAAAGTAACATGTCTTTAGACTTAAATTTTGAAGTCAAGACACCTTTAAACTATAAAGACTAGATAGTTATAGTTTCTCTTTTTATAAGACTCAGAAAAGAAATTCACTAAAGAAATATAAATTATAGAAGGTTGAGAGATATCAGAAGATAGTTTTGGAAAGTAATGCAAGTTATGATAAAAAGTAAGTTAGGTACAAGACTTTAGACTCAGCAAAATAGGATAGATATAGAGTATTTCTCTGAATTTGTCAAATAAAAGTAGACTAGACATTGTTGATATATTTATTGCATGTATATATTATATATAGCTATTATACTTATTGTATATATTTTTCATAAATAAAGTTTGCTGAAGATCAGAGAGTAAAACAGCCTCACTGCGAAGTCTTACAGACCAGGAAGTGGTAACACATACCTTTAATCCCAGTAGCCACATTAGTTTGCTATAAAACCAGGAGGTGCATGCCTTTAATCCCAGTGGTGCACATCTTTAATTCCAGAACTAAAAAGGAATATAAGACAGGAGGAGACACAGTCAGGCACAGTCTCATTCTAAGAGTTCTGGAGGCGGGATCAATACTTTTAGACTGAGGTCTAGGTAAAATCCAGAGGCTGGATGTTTTGCTTTTCTGATCTTCAGATTGAATCCCAATTTCTCTCTCTGAGTTTTTGTTAATTGTGCTTCAGTGGCTGGCTATTCTATTTCTCTGATCTTTCAGCTTTCTCCCACTAATATGTGACTCCAGGCTTTTATTATTAAGACTAATTTAAAATCAATCTACAGGGGTCTTCAGAAATAAAGACTTAGTGTCCATTTTTTGGAGGCAACCAAGAGAAACAGCAATCACTGTTTAGGTAGTCTATTAGATATGTATAAGCAATAAGTCGAAAAAGGGATCCTCATGCTGGAAGTTGGAGATGTTGTTAGTCTATGGCTGTCACCAGAAACATTGTCAACCCTGATGAAAAAATATTATTTATAACATATATGTATATATAACATATACAATATATACATATATAGACTCACATGCATTGACTTATTATATTTTGTTTATGTTTATAAAGCTGCACAAATCAATGTACACATTGTGCAGGTACAGGAAGAGTGTCAGAGAGCATAAGATGCCTGGGTACTGGAGCTTCAGGTAGTTGGGAGTCACCTGATATGAAGGCAGGAAATTAAACCTGGGGCCTCTACAAGAATAGTAAGAAATCTCAACTGCTGAACAATATCTCTAGACCTTATTATGCTCTTGGATTGGGTGGATCAATATAGTAAAAATGGCAATTCTACCAAAGGCAATCTATAGATTCAATGCAATCCCCATCAAAATCCCAACAAAATTCTTCATAGACCTTGAGAGAATAATAACTAACTTTATATGGATTA
>JAQHUG010000075.1:6049262-6069481 GCA_028555095.1 Dicrostonyx torquatus | reverse complement strand
GCTTTTGTTATGATAATTAAGGCACCTCCTGCCTAAGATCAGCACATTCCAGCATGGCGGAGCTGGAGCCATGCTCCTCCTGAGCCATGCAGCTCCATGCACACAGCGCACACAGAGAGCCCACAGTGCCACAAGCAAGCAAGCCGCAACATTCCACTCAGAAAATCCCACCAAAATGGTTTGTCTCCTGCCGGAGCCAGAGGCCACGCTGGCGGCACAGACTGTAAACTAGTATTTTAAAACTGTCAGTTTTTAGTAGACCTTATTCGCCAGGGTCTCAGCTGCCTTAATCCTGACCCTGAGCAGGCAAACAAGCATCCAGTCCCACAAAAGCCAGTGAAATGCTTTATAGCCGGAGATCAAGCTGGCGGCACAGCCAGAAAGCCCCGTTCCAAAACCAGCTCTGTAGTGTTGCTTTGGTGAGTCAGGAAGTCTCTCTTAAAGGAGCTATGGCAAGCCGCCAGCTGTGCTAAACTTTATATCTGTATCTAGATTTCCTTTTAAAGGCCCCTCAGGTTTTACGTGGAGTCAGCCAATCACGTTGGGCAGCCAAACTGTTGTAATTAGGGGAGAGGTGCGTGTTGTGTTCCCCAGCTGCCAGCCACTCAGTCGATAGAGCATGAGACTCTTAATCTCAGGGTCGTGGGTTCGAGCCCCACGTTGGGCGCCAAACTGTTGTAATAAGGGGAGAGGTGTGCGGGTTGCATGTTCCCAGCACCCATCCCCCAGCCCCTAGCCCCCAGCTGCTGGCCCACTCAGCTGCTGGCTGCCTGCACCCAAAAGAACCACAGGAGAATGGTATTCATTAAACTCTGCCTTGCCCATTATCTCTAGCCTCTTCCAGGCTAGCCCTCACCTCATAAACTAACCCATTATAAAAGTCTGTAAGTCACCACGTGGTGACATATCAGAAATGTCTAACCTGCATCCATCTGCGAAGGTGGCTGGTGGCATCTGGCTCACTTCCTTCTCTCTTCCCAGAACTTCCTTTCTGTCTACTCCACCCACCTAAGTGCTAACCTATCTAACAAGCCAGACGGAGTCTTTATTTAACCAATCAAAGCACAGAAATACAGGTGGACCCTCCCACAGGGCCTAATTTTTCCAAAGGTGCCAAAACATACACTACGGAAAAGCCCATGTGACAAACAGTACTGGCAAAATTGGATGTCTACCTACAGAGGAATAACATTAAATCCACATCTCACATCTTTTACACACACACACACACACACACACACACACACACACACACCCCAAAACCAAAGTGAGTCAAAGGCCTTAATTTAAAATCAGAAATGCTGAAGCTATTAGAAGCAAACTGAGGAGAAAGATTCAATGCATCAGTGCAGATGGATATACAGAGAACCTTCTGAACAAGAACCCAGTAACCTAAAAAACAGTGCCCAAACAAATAAGACTACCTAAAGTTTAAAAGTTTCTGTTCAATAAGGGAAAAAAAATCAGAAGAGTGTGCAGACAATCAACAAAATGGGTTAATGAAATGAAGAGGCAGTTTTCAAAAGAATAAAGGTAAGTAAATTGTAAGTACATTAAACTGTGTTCAACCTTTTCAGCTGCAAGAGTATCTATCATCAAGGTAAAATACAAAATAATTACTACTAAGAATACAAAGGAAAACCAGGCATGGTGGTGCACACCTTTAATCCCAGCACTCAGGATATAGAGGCCGGCAGATCTCTGTGAGTTTTAGGCTAGCCTGATCTACAGAGTGAGGTCCAGGACAGCCAATGACACAAAGAAAAACCCTATCTCAAAAAAACAAATAAAGAATACAGACGAAACAGAAACCTATACTTAACTGCTGGTAAAAATGTAAACTAGTACAATTATGAAAACTAATATGGAGATTTATCAAAGATTAAAAATAAAACTATTATATACTATATAGCCCATCTATGCCATTTCTAGTTATGTACCCAAAGATCTTCATATCCTACTACCGAGAACTAATATATCCATGTTTATTGCTAATAATAATAAGGAATTAGAAACAACCTAGATATCCATCAATGAGTTGATGGAGATAGAAAATATAGTATACATATCCAGTTGAATGTTCTCCAACCACAAAGAAAAATGAAATCATATCATTGACAAGAAAATTGATAGAGGTCAGGTATGGTGGTGCATGTCTTTCTTACCAGCACTCAGTATACAGAAACAGGGTGATGTGTGTGAGTTCAAAACCAGCTTGATCTGCATGAAGAGTTCCAGACAAACCAGGGCAATATAAGAAGAACTATGCCTCCTCCCCCAGATGCCAAAAAGAAAATCTGAAAGAATTGGAAAGTATTTTATTGAACCCAGTAATCCAAAATGAGAAAGATTAAAGTCATATGTTCTTTATCTCACCAGACCATAGGATATGTTTATATCTATACATATAATTGGATTGTCAGTTAGATAAAAGTAGGGGAAAGTGGGGGTTGAGGAAACAGGGAAGGGAAATAGAATACATAATATGTAAAAACAGAAAGGTAGGTTATTAGAGTGTGGGTAGACGGGTACAAAGATGTGTCCAAATCATGAGGGAGAAGATGTAAAAGGAGAATAATCTTGATAGAAAATGCCATAATTCATCCTAATACTGTGCACACTCATTAAAATGGTTTTATTTAAAAAGTGGGAGGTTAAATATAGTGACATTTTGAAGAATGAGTTAAAAATCAAGTTTCAACCTTCTCAAATTCTTCAAAGCTCCTTGGCTTAAAGCAAAATATACACAACACTTCTTAAGAATGCCTCAGTGTCTCACTGCGAAATGTATATGCACTGTCAAGAATGAGAAAGCAATGAGAAGATATCAAAGTAAGAAAGAAAGTAATACTTGTCAGGAATGCAGGTAATGATGGAAACAAAATGCTCTATATTCTCATCTTTCTGAGAGATGAACACTGTAAACAATTAACTACAAAACACTAAAAATTTTTGAAAACCACAAAATGGTTGGGGAACTAAAAATAGGATAAATAATAGAAGTAATGAAATATAAAAGGTTTTAGATCTCCAAGAAACTAGAATAAGAGTACAAAAGATGAAAACAAGAAGCAGGGGCAAACAGGAGAAATTGATTAGTAGGTAAGGATGTGTCCAAACTGGAAGGCATATGTTCTGTTTCAAGCAAACACATTGTGGTGATAACTAACTCCCACAACTTGTCCTCTTACTTTCACATATGTATATACACACATATGAATATTCACACAAATAAGTAAACAAACACAGAGATTAATTAATATTAAAAGTAAATAAAAGAAGACAACTTTGCGTATCAAGTTTGGATTTCCAACATCTAAATGGTAACATTTACAGGGAGAATATAGAAAATTTTTAAAAAGGAAATTATCCAAGAAATAATCCAAGAAAAACTTTCAGACCTGAAGGACATGAATTGCCTTTCTAGGAGAACCTGCCAAGTATCAAGTGTAAAAATAAAAATAGATCACACTGGAACACACAGTAGTGAAATTTTAGAACACCATGGGCACAAGTGAAAACATTGACTCAAGGCAGTACTGGGCCACTGCTTTCAGCATCTAAGGGTAAATCATCTCCAACATAGTGGTTTCTACCAAAACAAACTTAAGAGAAGAACTTCACATATGAAGTATTTTCGCATATGACAGGGTTTAGTTAACATTGCTTTGCCTCAAGTAGCCACACCCAGTACACTCCAGAGGTTGTAGAATCAAAGCAAAGAAGCCTACTCATAAAAGGAAGAGTGAGGATTATTGAGTTTTCAGGGCTTATGGATTCTTTCCTAGGCTTTGTTTCAGCAGAGGGTAAACCAGGTAGAAACTATTATCAAGGAAACATTCAGCAAGAATTAGTAAATAGGATTATCACGATTAGGATAAGGCACCCAGAAAATTTCTAAGGAAAACTTTCTTAAAATGACAAAAACACACCTAAAGAAGTTGTAAAGGGAGGAAGATGCTCTTGAATTGTACTTTAGCCATGCTCATAGAGGATATTCTGAGAGAATGTGAATGCTCTTGTTGGGCAGGTAGCAGAGTTGTGAGCATGCTGTCTAATCTACAAGTCAGAGGCAATGATAGGCTTTCAGAAAAGCAGAAAACTAGGTCAACTTGATTCTGCTATTTTTCCTCCTTGCCCCACACTCTGACGGACATTGTCAGCAAGCTACCTTTGTCAGGCCAAGATGTACCATCACTTTAGACAGAGCTGACCTCCACTTACAAATACCAAGATCTGCAGATACATCAATACTCTAATAACAACTCTTGCTCTTGCAAGTGCTTTCCTGATATTTATTAGATATCAGCTAAATAAATATGTTCCAAGAATCCGTTACAAATAATAGTTTCAAAGCTAGTCTTCAAATCTTGCAATACGCATGGTCATCTGTTTTACTTTTAAGCAAATCTATGTGTAAACTTGCATCTGAAACTTCTGAAACTGTATCAATGTCTTTTTCTACAGTCTAACAAGCTATACAGTCATCATAGAGAATGATAAATTCTGATGTCTAAATAAATGAAGAAATACACAAAAATAATCATATTTTAAAAATTGTTATGGTTACCATGGCATGAGAACATAGAAATAATTTCACACAGCACCCAGGAAGTTAATGAATCATCCCTAAAACATGCCCCAACTTAAAATCTAGCATGTTCAGAATTAAAGTCCCAATAAAGTTTCAAGATCGCCTTAGCAAAATGTCATATTATAATCTGATATCATGAAATGTCTGAAAAGAATATAATATTATTGAAGTAGAATAGACAAAAGAATAAAGTAATATTGGTAATACAAGTGACAATAAAATATGTGGGCCAATGTAACTGGCAGTAGAATCTTGACCAGAATAGCCCTTGAGTCATATCAGGTCATTCTGAGCAAACACACTGGACAATTCCATAACTTTGAAATCTAAGAAAAGTGATAGGGGACTGAGGGATTTCAGTAAACACTGCAAGTACATAGCTCATGTTTAAAGATATCAAATTCACAGTGTGAACTTTAGCACAAATCTCACAGTAACTTAGGAGTGGGTAGTATTCTAATTCTGGGAATAGGGTTTACCAGAGTAGTCTAAGGACTGAACCTAAATCATGTGTAAGCCAATATACAAAGTCAAAACTGGGCATACAACAGAATATAAAAATAAATGCATTCCAATACACAGGCTAAGGATATTATTTTGGTACTCAGTAATGCACAGTGAAGCCAGAAACTCATTTTGGTATGCTTAATACAGTGGCAAGAGCCCAATACTCAATGCCACATTCTCTGAGGGGAAGGAGGCAGTGATGCCATAACATTCCACAAATGTCCTTTCACACGGTAAAAATATTTCTGACAGTCACTCATCCCAAACCTTCCTGTTCATAACAGCTGGTGTGTCACTCACAGTGACAGGAAAGGAGAGAGGGAAAGATGAGTGTAGTAAAGAGAACATGGGAAGCATTAAATCACTGCACGATGTGGAAGGAGTTAAGGTGTGTCATCTCAAAATATGCCATGTAGGTGTTTTCATCACTTCACGATAAAAATAACTAAAGAAACTGAGAATGAATGGAGGGCTATTTGGTCTCACTCTCTCCATGTGGAGCAAGCAATAAGAGTTCTTTCTGGTGGGCTGTCTTTCATGTACCAGGTCTGGAAAACAATGGCTTGGATTACCAGATGATACCTGTAGTTAGGACTACAATAGAACCAAATAAACAAATCCGGAAGAAAATGTGGTCCCCTACTAAAATATTAACCCACCTCCATACATCTCTTAGTAGCATCAATTGGACCATATACCACATATCAATTTGTTCCATTAGTTGTTCACACATTTACTGTGTCTTAGTTGTTTCCTTGGGTTTCACCATTTTGTGAAGCACCCATGCACATATAAACATTAATCAAACTGGGGGTTGGAGAGATGGCTCAGCACTTAAGAGTCTTTGCTGTTCTTACAGAGGACCTGTGTTTGTGTTCTAGCACTCACAAGATGGTTCACAATTATCACTCTAGTTTTAGGTGGTCTGATGTTCTTTTCTGGCCTCTATGCACACCAGGAACACATTTGGTAAACAATCATATATGCAAGTAAACACTCATACACATAAAATAAAAATGAATGAGTCTTTTATATAATATGAATTAAACATTTATAGTTTTGTCTTGTTAATCAACTCTTATACATGTTGATTTTCTAGATCTAGCCAAAGAACCTACAGAAGTACTCAAGAGGGAAGAGGGTGATCTCTTAACCTTAGTAAGCAAGAAGCTCATTGTCATATTTTATGTTTATTAGGGAAATGAAAATAACTTTATAATTGAAGGAGCTATCTAGAGCATCCCTCTCATTCTCTGCACCACCAGCCATTTTTATGTAGTCTCTAGGAAATTTCAGGCTTCTTCACCACACCTTTCGGCAATGGCATATCTAAACCTCAAATTCTTCTGATGTTCATGATGGGTAAGTTTGTGCCAATTTTCCCATCCTGACTTACTTACTTTCTCTTATAAGCATATAATATTTTTATTGAAAATTCTTTAGAAGTTCCAGTAAAACAGAGGAACTTTTGCTGTAAGTGAAATCTTTAAAAAAAATTATATATACACTTAAGTGCCACTTATTTCAAATAAGTATTCACAATAAAAAAATATGTATGCTCAGTCTTAAGTATGAGATGATTCTTAGTTTTGACTTTTATATCCATGACAGAACTGAATACCAGAAATACAAGCATTCAAGTAGCAAAATATGTTTCGATTCTTTTTCTTTTTCAGTTTTTCTTTTGTTTTGTTTTTGAGACAGGATCTCTCTACATAGCCCTGGATGCCCTGGAACTCACTGTGTAGACCAGGCTGGACTTGAAATCATAGAGATTCACTTGTATCAGTCTTCCAAGTGCTGAGATTAAGGGCATTGCCACCAACCTGGCTTTGCATTTCTCTGATTAATATGTAAATTGGCATTGCATGGCATGTTCATGAAAATCCATAATATAAACACAGAAATATTGTCTTTTAAAATATAACATAGTCATTATTAGGAACTTACTTAGTTGACCTTGAAGAAATAGCATTGCCAAGTATATTTTGTGTATTTGGATATCCCAAGCTGTGAACTATATAAAAATGTGTCTTAACTGAGAACTTTTCAGTATTTATTTACAGCTAATTCCAGGGTCTTGCATTTAAGTACTTTTGTTTGAAGAGAGCAAAATATTGCACAAACATACCTTGAGCCATCTTCAAAAAAGAACCAAAATGATCTCAAATTTTCACTTCAGAATAGAGGTGGAAATAGATCAAATCTAAAGAATACATTTTCTTCCTCGCCATGCCTAAGTGTTAACAATGTCTTAATGCACAGAATCAATGTTCAGTTTCTTTCTGCTTTTATTCCTTCTGACTTGGCCTATGGACACAGTTGTTTTGTAGCCACAGAAACTACTTTTCTCTGGATGCTGATTTATTTTTTTACTTTTTTGTTTTTCGTTTTTGTTATGTTTATGGTTTGGGGTATTTTACTTGTTTGTTTGTTCTTCTGTTTTATTGACCAGGCACTCAATAGGTAATCCAGGTTGGTCTCCAACTCACAGCAATATTGTCTCAACCATCCCCTGCCATGTAGTGCTGTCTATAAGCAAGTTAAAAGATGGTTGTGACCATTCTAATATTAGTTGTTGGCTTTCATTTTTTGAAGCGACATGAGGCCTATTTTGTGTTTAAATGAGGTGACAAATTGACATAGGATGAAAACCCTTACTCCACAATTGTCTGAGAACTTGTATTAACTTTGTTTTCTCCATCCCTCCAGCTCAACTCACTGCTTCTGGGTGGTTTCTGCCGGTTATTTGGATCAGATATCTAGCTTAACTGATACCCAGAAAATCCTTTACTATGAGTTCCGTCAAGATAAGATTGACAACTCATTGTAACCAAAGAATTTAAACATAAACTAAAGGATAATACAGCACATTCAGAAATAAAGAATGATAACATCTCAAAGTAAACTTGTTCTAACTTAAAACCACTTCAGTTTGACTAATGCAGTTTCAAAACAATGCAAGTTCCCTTCCTTCCTCTCCTGTTTTCTAGAAAAACAAAAGCATCTTTAAACTCAGACTCTCAACTCAGCTGAAGTGATGCCGTTTTAAGATAGTCAGGATCCTTTCTGGTTGTGTGTCAGTCTTCTGGCTTGCCTCCCCCTGACCCCCCATTATCTTAGGTCTCCAATTGGTAGATGTCTTGACTCTTTTAAGACCAACCTTACTCAGCCCTTTCTCAGTAGTTGGCGTGCTTCAAACGGGAGGCTAATTCTTCTTCTGGAAGCTCCCTACTAATTATTGACCTTTCAGTTACCAATGCTACAGGTCTAAGGGCTCTTTAACCCTACTCATTTCTCTCATGGTTGTTCAGTTCATTTGGGCAACTCAATGAAATTATTTTCTTCATATTTTAGGCATGTTTGATCTCTTTGGTTATTTACCTATTCTCTGTGAGAGTCCTGAGCTCTTTTCAGGACTACTTTTTAAATCCTATTTGCCTTCAGCCCATTCTGAGAATAGAGATGACTGGCAAGCCATTAGCCCATCGGGTAGTCACGACATTCCAGGTTGCCAGATATGCTGGCTGCTCTATAACTACAGACTACAGGAGACAATCCCCTGGAAGCCATCAGTATCACTTAAAAGATGTTTTTGCTCATTTTCTCTCTCTCTCTCTCTCTCTCTCTCTCTCTCTCTCTCTCTCTCTCTTTCTCTCTCTGTGTGTGTGTGGGGGGGGGTGTATGTGAGTGCTTGCAAGCATGCACATGCCATTGTAACCAAATGGAGGTCAGAGAACAACTTCAACAATCAGTTATCTCCTTCTACCATGTGGGTTCTGGGAATCAAAGTCGAATTGTCAGATTTAGCAACAAACAACTTTACCTGCTGAGCTAAGTACATCATCATTTTTTGAGACCTGAAATTATTTATAGCACCAATAAATAAAATAATTTTAAACAGAACAATCTCTTCTTGCCTAGGTATTTGTCTGTTCTACATAATGAGCTAACCCCAAACTGACTGGATTGCTAAAAGAAGGTGGTGACCGAGATCAGCCAGAGAGTGCACTAGTATTAGTTAGATGCCATAGAAACTACTTTTCAACTCCTATATCTGGTCTTTTCTTTAATCAACTCTGAGGAACTTAAGCAGGAGTAAATTGGAAAAAAGGTTATGATACCCCTCATTATTTAGTCACAAACACAAATAACCAATAAATAAGTAATGTTGAAGACTTTGCCTTCAAAGAAGCTGAATAGTTCATACATTCAACATGTGTCAGAATATTATGACATTTAATAATTTTCTCAAGCAAGAACTAAGAAACATGCTTTCACAGGTAAATAGCTTCTATAAAATTATAAATACATACATATAAAAATAATTCTTTAAATTGACGAATGTCTTTATTATGTTTCTATTTCTGGGGCGAGATACCATGACCAAGGCTTATCATAGAAGAAAGAGTTCACTGGGAACTTGCTTACAGTTTTGGAGGATGAGAGACCATGACTCACAGCAGGAAGCATGGAAGTAGGCAGACAGACCTGATACTGGGCACTTACATATAATTCAAGAGACAGAGAGATCTACCCAGGAATGGTGTGAGCTTTTGAAACTTTAAAGCCCACCCCCACTGAAATACCTCTTCCAACAAGACCAACATGCCTTATTCTTTCTCAAAAAGTCCAACCAAACAAGGAGCAAACATTTAACTATATGATTCTATGGGGGCCATTGTCATTCAAACTACCAAAATGGGTATGAATAGAACAGCCATGCTTCTATATGAAACCTCCTGAAAGATCATCATGATTCTGGGCATGGCAACACACCTTTAACCCCAGCACTTGGGAGGCAGAGACAGGTGGATGGATCTCTGTGAATTTAAGGCCAGCCTGGTCTACACAGCAAGATTCAGGAAAGTCAGGGTAGCTATATAGAGAAACCTTATCTCAAAATACCTCGGACTTGGTTCATATTTCATCATCCATTTTCAGCATCAGATTTCTACCAATTCTTGTTTGGCAGACCCCATCCAGGGACGGCACCACTGAAAGCTTGCAAGACATTTGAATTCAGCCAAGAATTTGGAAATAAAAAACATATCACCAATAGATGATGAGAGGCTACTATCCACACTTGATCACTTCCACATTAGAGAGGAAGTGGGTTGTGCCTATTTTCTGTTCACCTGGTTTCCACTTGAAGCCAAAATCCTATCCTTGAAAAAGTGGTGGATCCTGCCCCATCTTAAGGAAGCAGGGGGAGGGCGGTGGGGTAGTGGGGGAGCGGGAGGGCCGGGAACAAGGGGAGTAAATGTAAATTTTTCTTTTAACAATAAAAAAAGAAAAAAAAGAAGGGAAGTGATACCCGAGGAAAACAGAGACATGAGCTCTGACTGGAAATGCTCAGATTGAAGTGGGGATAACTGGAAGAATTTAGAGGACAAAGTCTGTTATGTTATTTTCTGTATAGAAAGGTCACAATATGTCAATAATGGAAATTGTTAATATTGTTTTGCCTTATCATCATGAATATGCTATTAAAAAACAAAATACAAAGATGATCATAATGCTACATTAAAAGGCAAACTATCTGAAGGGATTATTCCAAGGAAATAGAATCGTGACTGCTAAGGTATCTATTTTAACCTGACACTGACAACAAAAATGTCTAGAGATTATACTTTCTAAATACACTGGCCATCTGCCAAAGCAAGCAAGTGAACACAACATATATAGTCACTAAAGAAGGAGAAGGGAGAGAAAGAAGAAAGAAGAAAGATTAATTCTTGACTGAAGAAAACAATGTCTACTAATTTTCCTTAGAGCATTTAGGCTGCTGAGGCTGTGGGCAAACTTCCATTCAATGGAAACCAGAAAGAGGGCAGGAAAAGCAGAGGTTCCTCAACTCAGGTCTTTTTGTCATTAAAATGCAGGACCCAAATGGAACTTTCTCTAACTTCTTGGAAAATATATAAAGCTCTAGGGGGCTCTGGAATGTTCTGCATTCTTTTTTCATTCATGTGCTATTACTATACTGTTGTAATAACTGTAGCTGTGAACCAGTTTTTATCATTTGTTACAGCAACTTTGCAAAATTAACCTTTTTTCCTGGAATATTTTACGGCTTTTTGTTGCATATTCTTTAGGGTAGAGTTTTAAATTATTTGAGCAAGATATTAAAATAGCATCTGCAACTTTCTTCTTTCATTTTTGGCAGTGAGGTTTGAACCCATGGCCTTTCACATGCGTAACAAGTACCTTATCATGGATCTTCCATTCCACCAAGCTCTTGTTTTAGAAATTCTATTAAAACTATTTCAGAAGGCTGGAGAAATCACTCAGCACGTGAAAGCATATACTGCCCTTGAAGAAGACATGAGTTCAAGTTCCCAGTAGTCACTTTAAGTAGCTCACAACTGCCTGTAACTTTCACTCCAAGGGATATAGTTCACTTTGTTGGCCTCTGAAGGCACATTCATTCATGCTCACATAACCAGGCAAGACACACGGACACAATTAAAAATAAAATAAGTCTCCAAAAATATTTCAAAGGAATTAACATGAAATAGTTTGTCTTTTATTGTGTCATGATAAATGAGTTCTTCATTGTCGTTGCTAGCTGGTTATGGAAATGTTTATGGAAACAGGTTAACTTTTAAACTCTCACTCTGAGTGTATTTCATTTAAATTCTCCCGAGTTGGGAAATCATTCCATTTGTATATATTAATTGTATCTCCTGATCTCCAATATTTGTTTCCTACTTCATTGCACTGCCTATGTAATAAAATACTCAATTTTAATAGTGTTAGATGGGTCTTTTTAACTTCTAGATTTTCACGAGGCTATACCTCTAGCATTTTACCACTACATGTGATACTGTCTGTTTGATTTAAGAAAGACATTTTTCATCCTGGAATGGACTAAAAAATATGGTCTTCTTTGTGAATTGTCATGCCATTCCTGTTCTTGGAATATTCTCCATATAACTTCAAATTTAGCGCATGTGCTACAGAAGAGAAGAGCGGATTCCTCTTTAAATAAAACTGGCCTGTCGTATTTTAAATGTCTTAAAACATTTTGAAGGGACATGTCATGTCAATCAATGTTGAAAAGCAGTCTGCATTAACAGCAGAGCTAGAGAAGAATATAGCAGACTGTAAAATATTCAATTCGAAGCAGTATGGTAATGAACATTTTTCTATGGAGAGAAGCCATTCATGCAGAAAATCAGTTACATGAATGAATTGGTAACTTGGTTGAACAAGGAACATTTCGTTGATCAGTAGCTTGACATTTAGGAAAAATAAACACAATGGTAAAAGAATCAAAAAGCTTTTTTTTTCCTCTGACTGTTAATGAATAGTAGGCAAAGAGGGGATGGAGAAAATGTTTAAGAACACTTGTTCTTGCAGAAAACCCATGTTGAACTGCTAACATCCACAGGATGGCTCAGAATCATCCATAACTGCAGTTCTAGGAAATCCAACCCCCTCTTCTGATCTCTGAGAAGACATGGTTTGCAGGCACAGTGCTCATACACATAAAAAAGTAAATAAAATAAAATTTAAAAATTCAAAAAGAAAATTTAGCAAAGAATTACCACGGTTCTCCAAATCTATTTAGTAACATTAAAAAATGGACTTGTTTCCAAAAAGAGGATAAGACAAT
Organism: Dicrostonyx torquatus; assembly: GCA_028555095.1. NCBI lineage: Eukaryota > Metazoa > Chordata > Mammalia > Rodentia > Cricetidae > Dicrostonyx > Dicrostonyx torquatus. Next base: position 6,056,759 of record JAQHUG010000075.1, on the reverse strand, counting down.
AATTAATGGCTTTGACAAACATAGAATAGAGAGAGATAGAGTGTTTGATGTATGGCTGTCAATGACTTTTAGGTAAGACAGAACTGTCAGTCATTGTCAGGATGCTGTAGAGACAGCAACGGCCAGAGTTTTTCAGTGGTTGAAAGTATGTACTCAAAATCAAAATTGGTTTTTACTTGAGTACAGAGAGAAATATCAATCTTTATTTAAGATGACTAACAAAAATTGAGCCTAATGAATAGGCCAGCCTACATAGTTAATATTTCATTTCGTATGGGTTACATATCTAGGCAAATCTATAGTGAATGCTTAGTGTTTCCCTATTTTCCTTCTGTGTAGGAAGATTGTATTCACGTTTGCAGAACATATTTTGGGTTTAAAATCATTTTCTCAGCCAGGTTTGGTATACTGTGTCTATAATCAGCATTTGGAAGGCCGATGTAGAATTGCCATACAGCCTGAGTTATGTAATGAACTCTAGGTAGGCCAACCTTGCCTGTAGAATGAGACATTCTCAAAAACAATAAAAAATGAACAAACAAACAAACAAAACTTCGAGCCAGTAGAAGGTAGGATATCTCAATGGGTAAAGGTGCTTGCTTCCAAGTCTAGCAAGCTAAGTTTCACGTTTGAAACATAAGAGAGAATAGACTCTCTCAAGTTGTTCTCTGACCTCTCTATGAATGCTCTGACCCCCCCCATACCTTTACACATAAATACACAATAAACAAATAAGTAAACAAATAATGAAAGAATTATCTGACTCCACATATGAAATAAGTATTTTTAAATATCCTAATTAAAAAGGCGAGATTTTTAACTAAAATTGTTTCCTCTTTGTAATATTTGAATTGTTTCCTATGTGGGTATTATTTTTTCAGGAGGATTTTATAGCCAGGTTGGTAGCACAGCCTGTTATCCTATCTACTAGGAAGACTGAGGCAGGCGGGAAGCAATTTCAAGGCATCCAGAGCAAGTTCAAAGTTAGCTAGTGGAATCATTTCTCAAAAGAGTTAAAGGAGTTTAGATGCAGTTCCATAGTACAGAACTTTATAACAAGCTAAAAGCCCTGGGTTTTATCTCTGATACTGCAAAAATAGTAGTAGCGGTGGTGGTAATATATATTATGACAAATTCAAAAATAGGAAGTCCTAAAAGCAAAATTTGAAAATTCAGTAGTCTCCTCTTATCTATAGAAGATATATGTACCAGGATTTTTCTTTTGGGCCACCAAGCAGCTCTCAAATCATGTCACGGGGACTTATTACTACTTTTAAATGCTCACCTTAGTTTAGGCTTGTTTCTGACTAGCTCTTTTAAATTAGCCTGTTTCTCTTCATCTACCTTTTGTCTTGGAGATTTTTAGTTTCTTTCCTTCTAAATTAGTGATTTCCAGACTTTAGCATATTAGAAGTGGTATCACAAGATCATTTCCTACTCAGTCCTGGAGTGGAACTTTTATGAGTTTCCTGGTGGCAGAACTTTGAAACTGAGAGATTAGATTTTCTTCTAGGCATGCTATGTTTCTTAATTGCCCACAGCAAATTTCCTATTAAGAAGGCATACTGTTTATTTTTTGGCTATATAGTCGTCTTATGCAGAACAGAGGAAAAATAAAGAGGCGATCTCAGACCGGTTGTTCCCAAACTTAGGGGGCACCAAAAATCACATAGAATTCTTGTGAGTAAACAGTCAACAGAATTTCAGATAACAGTGTGAGGGCCTGAAAATTTGCATTTCTAACAAGATCCCAGATTATATACCGTTGGTAGGTCCCAGGACCACACTTTCAGCCCCAATGTCTCAAAGGAAAGAGTCTCCCTCTGCATTCATTTCCCATTGTGTTTGACTTAAGATAAAAATTTTAGAACAGACATCACCAAAAGTTTTAAAAGTCCCCAAAGGAGAGCATATGTATAGAGTGCTTCTTAACCTCTAGCTGTTAAAATCTGAGGGAAGAAATGCCGAAGTCTTTATCCACTGAACTGAAGCACAACTTTTCGTTCTCCCTCTTGCTTTGGTTTGAATGCTTTGTTCATTTGAAATTTATTTTGAAATTGGACCCCCAGTGCAACAGTATTAACAAGAGGTATGGATGGCCTTTTGGAGTTGTCTCTTAAGACTGATGAGGGTGGAGAATTAATTTTCATTGAAAGAAAAAAGCTATGAGAAAAGTCTGAATCTCAGTTTCTTATGTGGTCTTGACAGTAATAATACTTCAATGTAGTTTTATATGCAAATGAGGAACAAAGTATTTGAACTGGAAGAAGGGCCATTTTTATTGTAAACTGGCACTCAAAAAAGCATTGCTAGAATTATAGTCATGTGCTATGATTTTGTGGGGAAAATAAGAATGACTAAATTGATATTTAGCAGAGAAATTCTGAAACAACAATGTATCCAGTATAGTATGTGGCTTCTCTTACTACTTACTGCAGAATATGAGAAAAGAAAACTGCTTAAAGGATGGGATTTCTGGTGAAAAGAAAAGCATAACTGCAGGGCAGTGGTGGTGCACACCTTTAATCCCAGCACTTGGGAGGCAGAGGTGAGCCTACTCACCTCTGGAAGCTGAGTTGGGGTTCTTCAGGCCTGGTTTTAACACCTGAACCATCTCTCTAGCTGTCTCTCTCTCTCTCTCTCTCTCTCTCTCTCTCTCTCTCTCTCTCTCTCTCTCTCTCTCTCTCTCTNCTCTCTCTCTCTCTCTCTCTCTCTCTCTCTCTCTCTCTCTCTCTCTCTCTCTCTGTGTGTGTGTGTGTGTGTGTGTGTGTGTGTGTGTGTGTGTTAGGTTCAAGTTGTTAGCCCTAACCCTGAACTTCTGATTCCCATGTTTTCATCACCCAATGAGCCACAAGTTTTGCAAGATTTGATAAGAAAAAAAAATCTCAGCCAGCCATGTAAAGAACAAAAAGGCAGTGGGTCACTTGGGCACATGTCTGCAAACCCAGAAATCAAGCAGTCTTTAGGAAGGATCATGAGTCAGAACACAGCTTGGAATACATGATGAGACCCTTCTACCCTTTCTCCGTCATGACTGAAGAAAGAAAAACTGTGCTTAGGAGAAGAGAAAACCACAGGTTTAATTAAGTTACTATGTGATAAAGAAAATAGTATGACTATAAAGAAGGCAGGAACCCTATATTGAAAGAATAGGAGTGTTTGCAAGACACTTTGGAGATCTTTAGACCCCCATACCAATCTCAAGCTCAGAGTGATAGGGCCCTAAGAGCAAAAAGGTTTGGGGGAAGTCCACTGTTTCCACAAGAAATGGGCTGGTTTGTGGGGGTGACTTCACTGTTCTGGACTAAAGTATTTGACTCTGGAATTTTAGTACAAATCTCCTTATCCAATCTATGTGTGGCTCAAGTAGGTCCAAATGCAGTTTAGGCTTGTGCTTTGGAGAATACTGGCTGTGGACTTTGGTGGTGTCCATGTGGTGTTTTCTGGTATCCACAATGTAATAACTATGAAAATATTGCTGCCTCCACCTAGATTTCAAAGAATGCTTTTCAGAACCTTCTGGTCCAGGTAGAGAACTGCCCCAGGAGTGGAACTGAGGGAAGCCCCTCACTAGGACAAGAGCCAGCAGAACTGTGTGGATGAACTCTGTCATCACCACAGAGAATTTGCACAAAGGTTTCTTGAGAGGCAGACCGTTTTCCAAGACAGCCGAGCTGTAGATGAAGGGCATTTGAAAGAGCCTGGGAGCAGTATAGGCATGTGACTTCAAGGCCTGAAAGCTACAGTGTGGTTTTTACCTCCAAGCCACAGGGGCAGAATTGCCTGAGGCCTTTGGGACTCAACCCCCTGCCCCGTGTCTGGAAAGCAGGACTTGGAGCCAAAAGGGATTATACTTAAGCCTCTAGATTTAATGTTGTTTGTCTTGCTGGGCTATGGACTTAATGGGGCCTGTTACTTGTTTATCCTATTTCTTCCATTTAAAATAGAAATGTCTACTTCATAACAGTTCCATCGCCATGTTTTCAGAGATCATAACTTGTTTAACTTCATAGGCTTAAAGCTTGAAGGAAACGGGCCTTAGAATACATTAAGCCTTGAATTTCACTCATGTCTGATTGAGATAAGTCTCCGGACTTAGACTTTAAAGGTGGTTTGGGACTGATAAGACTCTGGTTATTGTGATGGGATGTATGTATTTTGTGAATGAGGACTTGCTGATGAAAGCAGCAGAGAGGCATGCTCTGGTCTGAATGTATTCTCTCCATATTCATAGATGGTCTTCTGCTACATTAATAGGAAAGGAGGGCTCATTAATCTCTCCTTAGGTCTCTGTAGGTCAGGAGACTTTATAAGAGGGCTTGATGAGACAGTTGGTTCCCTGTTTTGTTCTACCTTTTGACATGTGACAACAGAATCTTCGTTTCCATGTTTCTCTGCATTTAAGGTGAAAGGGACAGGAAAAAAAAGCAAGGCTTAACTTTAATTAAACATAATTAGCAAACTTACTTGGGAAATATTAGGTTACAGAGAAATCAGAAAGCAGAATATGGAACTCTGTCTGAGACAACAAAGCTAAAACTAAACTAAACCTTTGTTTTTATAGGCCTGATTATCCCTTCTTCTTTTCTGAAAAAGGCATGTTTATGCTTCTCCTCTGAGAAGTGACTACCACCAATACCCCTTTAGGTAGCAAGTCCTATTTGCTCAAGATAAATCCATTTTAACTAGGAAGCTGCTCTTTTAGCTTCTGTAAAAGTCACTGAGCTTTAGAGAAAAAAAAAATCTCTTTAGGGACAGAGGCAAAGCCCACCCAAAGATGGTTGCAAAGACATGACTGTGACAATACGGCCTGTCCTCTCTAAGCTATGAAATGCCTCTGGTCATTTCAGAACCTCCTTGAGCAAGAACAGCCGGTTTGGGTATTGCTCAATAAAGAGTTTTTCCTTCCATCTCCTAGTGCTGGGCAAGTACAAAGGGCCTGTTCCTGAAGCAGACAGCCGTTCTCAACAGATGCCATATGTGGATGGCGTCTTTCCCTCCAGAACTGTGGGAAATAAATGTTCCATCTTTATAAATCATCCAGCCTGTGGTAGAAGAGACAAAAACGTACCTAAGGCATAGGTTTGCTTACATTCAACTTATCTAGGTCCCTAGTTACGTTGCTTCAGATGACATCTGAAGCCATCAAGAGTTTTGAATTAGAGTATTGCCCTAGAGTTGAAAAAAAAATGACAATGTAAGATGGTGCTCCTGAGAGAAACTGAGTCTTTCAAATGAACCTTTTCATCATCCCAATATCTACCAGGGATTTTCTTTTATCCAAGTAATTCCAACATTCACCTTAAAAGGCACAAGAAAGACTTAAAAGAGTCCTGGGTTCCAGATTCAGCTTTATAGTCTCTATCTGTATCTTCGTCTTTAATCAGTTTCATGTTAAAAAAATAGATAAAATAATGAGCTTGGCTTCAAAGATTACAAGGACTCTTATGGTGTGCATTTAAATCACTTAGCATGGCCCCTCTCACATATCACATGTTATTCTGATTACTAGTGAATCTTAGTAAATTATAGAAAAAAATGGGTTGAATTCCCAGCTGTATCTTTTTCTTTCAATAGAAGTACAACAATAATATGCCATTAAAACCAGTTTTACTTAGTGTTACCTGACTGACGTTACTTATTGAGTAAATCATCATCATCATCATCATCTGGATTATTGCTATGAAAAGCATGAGCTGCAATATATGCAGATTCAACAGACAAGCTACTCAGGGGAGTTCTTCAATAAGTGAGACAAGCTGTAGTGGCATCTTGGATTACAGTGATATAGAGATACATCAGAATATGAGATTAATGTGTATGTTAGTCAGGTTTCTACCAGTATAGCAAAAGAACTAAGACGATCAGTTATGAAAATAAAGGGTTTAATTTGGTTCCGTTTGAAAGATTCTAGTTTGTGAACTGTTGGGAACAATGGTAGGAGCATATGGCGAAGCAGATTCTTAACAGGAGAATCTGCCAAGAGACAGAAAGAGGAAATGAATCATCTCATATTGCCCTCTGAGGAGCATGTCCCCAAAGGCCTGGAGACCTCCCAAAAGTCTTTACCACTTGAAGGTTTCACTATCTCCCAGCAGTGCCCCTCTAGGGATCAAAGCTTTTAACATTTGTGCTTTGGGAGCTCATCACAAATCCAAATTATAGCACACGAGAGATGTTGAATGTAATAACAGACTTAGGGATGGATTAAGTATTAGAAAGATGGAGGGAATCTATGATAAATAATATAAATAATAATTTTCTAGAATTGCTAGCTGAGAGGGTGAAGGAAGTCATTATTTGCCATGAAAACAGAAGCACAAGTTATAGGGAGTGGGAATAAAAGGAAAACAATGGAAGGTGAGAAGGCTCTGCCATGAGGCCCAGTGCCCCTGCAGGTCATTGTCCAACATACCAAACTGAAAATCCTGTTCATCCTTCACTCTGGACTTTGCTTTAGTTGCCAATGACAAACACAATGGGGTAGATTAAGTGTGACTACACCATAGCTGCCACTATTTGATCCCAAAGTAACATTCTAGACTGCTTACTACGTGCTACCAAAGGTGCATGGCCACCAGTCCTAGGTTTTCTATTGCAGTACAACATACAGCACATGTAGCTACATGTGGGGCCTGTTACGGTACCACAGTAGTCTTCAAGCAAGGAAGCATGTAAGTTTACGTTTTGATTATTGTGCTGTGAATAATTGCCATGCTCTGGTCCAGGAGTCACTAAACTTTCTAAAATACGAACACATGTAATGGTTTAGGTTTTGCAAGCCCTTAAAATATGGCATGAAAGCAAACCACAGGTAACATGTAAACATGTGTACATGAATGTCTCAGAATCAAATTTCATTAATGTCACAGAAAGATGCCTGTTACATAATTTTCATGTGTCCTGAAATATTCTTTAAACATTTTTATACATTAAATATGTAAAACCCAGGCTGGGGAGATGGCTTAATATGTAAAGTGCTTTCTCCACAAGTGTGAGAAGCTGAGTTTATATCTCCAACACATGTTACAAAGTCGGGTTGTCAGGAGGTCCTGAATGTGCAGGTTGAGGGATGGACAGAGACGGACAGATGATTCCAAGCGCTCATTTGCCAGTCAATCACAAACAGTGAGCTTGTTCTGAAAGAGTCTATTTCTAGATTGTTTACTATATGCTGTATATTTCCAAAGACTCGCTTCCACCTTTGTTCTGGTGCTGAAGGCTGAATCTTATCTTTGTATATAGTACTCAAATAGTCCACCAATGAGATATACATACGCTCGCTGATTACAAGGCTCAGTTTTTAATCCATTTATTTTGTTTCCTAATTGTTGAGTTTGAACAGTTATGTGATGTGTCAAGTGATTCTTTTTTTTTATTATTTTTTTTATTTTTTTTTCCTTTTTTTTATTTTTATTGTTAAAAGAAAAATTTACATTTACTCCCCTTGTTCCCGGCCCTCCCGCTCCCCCACTACCCCACTGCCCTCCCCCTGCT
>JAQHUG010000075.1:6022885-6048467 GCA_028555095.1 Dicrostonyx torquatus | reverse complement strand
ATATCTATAAAAAATAGCTCCCAAATACCAATCTATTAATCCCATCAATTTCCCCCCCCTTTTTTTTTAAAGGGTCCCTGAGCTTATAAAATTCCTCCCCCAACCCTCAATCAAGTGATTCTTTTTCCGAAAAATCTTTCCAAAGACTTTCCTAGTCAGTATATTATCTTGCTGTTACTGATGAAGTTCGATTAATGTGAATCATATTGTATTTTGTGTGCTTTTACAGGTTATAGCTTATATTGCCCTTTTCAGTCTTCAGTATTTCAATGGATCATTTTAAAGTTCCATTTTCTCTCCTTTCAGCCACCCATTCTTTTTGCCTACATCTTAGTAGGTAATAAAATTATATGCGCAGGATGGTAACCTTATAATCATAAAACAATCCTAATCCCTTCCTCTCATTTTTTGTATCATTGCCTTTACTCAACCAGAGATGTGTGTGTGTAAATATATTCATACATATGTATCTATATAAACATGATCATATGCATTTGAACATATTTTGTTATTATTTTGAACAAATTTTGCATTCATTATATTTAATGCTCTTTGAACTTTCTTCATCTGTGATTTAATATTTGCTATTAATTTGGAAAAATTACTGCCATTATTATTACAAATGTCTCTTATGTTCTTTTCATCCTTTCTTCCCTATTTCATATTTCCAATATGTATATATTACACTTTTTTAGTCCCATGCTCATTAATATTCTATTTTCTTTTCCTTTTAGCCATTTTCCCTTTATTCTCACGTTTGGAATATTTCTGTTGTGAGATCCTTAAACTTGCAATTCTGTTGTCAGCTGTATCCAGTTTAGATTATTAAAAAGTCAGAGAAAGCGTTCATCATTTAGGTTTTGTTTTCTGCCTCCTCATTTTTTACTCTTTCTTAAAGGTTCTATCTCTACACTAGCATTGCACAGTTCTGCTTACACATAGGTGGCTTTGTTCATTGGAGCTATCCGTAAATGAATCAGAACCATCCTTCTGGTCTTGGTTGTGCCTACCATCCATCACAGTACTCGGGAAGTGAATGAAGGAGGCCTGTGATTTCAAGAGCAGTCTTGAGCAACATAGAGATCCAGAGCACCTTAAACATAAATTAAAGTTCTTTTAAATTCATAGTCCGGTGATCTAAAATACTGGCCCCACTTAAGTCTGGCTCTGATGCTTTCTACACTTCCTCAACTACATCTTTTGACTCTTTTGTCTTTTGTTTTTGTTGAAAGGCAATCATGATATACTAGACAAATGGAGCTGCTATGAAGAGCTTTTGAATGCCTTAGTGATAAAACTGGGAAAGGAGAAGTATCTATGACCAAGGATTTGATTGCATTCCTCAATGACCTCATGCGTCTACCTCATAAACTACTCAGGGACTTCTCCATTCTCCAGTGCTTTTTTTCCAGCCGTTTATCAAAATTGAAAATGTGTATTCCCATTCCTCTACATGGTGAGCTCTACTTAGCCGGTACTTACAAGAGGCTGTTTCCTTCTCCCAGGCTTAGGTTTTAGGATCACTTTGGTTTTTTTTTGGTTTTTTTTGGAAGTTTGGCATTGCTATAAGAACCCAATGTTCCTGCACATTTTAACATGATTGTTTTCCTACCCATCTGATGAGAACATTGAGGAGTTTTCTTTGATTTTCACTGTCTGAGCATGATTTGGCTTTCTGGGAAAAAAAATTAAGACGTCTAAGCAAGTACCTGCTAAGAATGCTATCTATGAAGACTTTAACTCTCTGTGTATAAATGAAAAAGGTTAAAATTTGGGAAATTCCTTGCATCTACCTTCTGTCTCTCCAATTTGTAGTGCAGCAATTTTTCCTATGACCTCATTTTTTTAATGGAGCTAAAATGTTGATTCTTTCATTTCTCTTAGTTTTTTACTCCTTATTTTGAGAAAGTGGAGAGTCCCAGTATTTTTAAGGTAAGTATAAGTAGACTTAAAATAAATAGGTTTCCAATCCTCTGTACATTACTACTTCAAACTATTTTTGAACTATTTGATGGTGTTGTAAAGTCTTTATGCATAGATGATGATGACACTCATGAGAAAACAATGTTATCACAAACTCCAGCATTCAAGAAACAATTGGCAATTCCTTGGCACATTTTTATATCTGTTAGAGATAATTTGTGTTAGTTAACAATTATTTTGTTAATAAACAACATTGCTAACTTGTTATTTTGAGATAAGGTCTGGCTCTCTAATCCAGCCTAGCCTTGAACTTGTTATCTTCCTGCCTCAGCCTGCCCAGGACTGGGCTTAAAAGTATATGTTTCAACATCATGTGCCTCTTCAATATTCACATGTTTTGGTTGTTACGTAGAACAAGCAGGAAATCTCTTAAGCCCAGAGGTAGAGGGCCTAATTGTAAGAGGCGTTTCTGCTGTTCAACAGGAATTAGCTGAGCCTCAGTCATGGCATTCTTTTCTTTTTCTTTCTTTTTTTTTTTTTTTTTGTTTTTTGAGACAGGGTTTCTCTGTGGCTTTGGAGCCTGTCCTGGAACGAGCTCTTCTTAGACCAGGCTGGTCTCGAACTCACAGAGATCCACCTGCCTCTGCCTCCCGAGTGCTGGGATTAAAGGCGTGCGCCACCCTGCCCGGCTCAGTCATGTCTTTCTCATCTACAAATTTATCTTTGCAACAGGAAAATCATTATTTCAGAATGGATTCATTTGTATTGAGAAGTTAGTGACTTCTTGGGTTTTGAGTGCTCATAGAAACTAATTTCTTTTAGACACGTAAATTTGATTATACATAGGCAAGATGATTTAGAAAGCAGTCTTTCAAAAAAATAGATCAGCCTCCATAATGAGTTATCTGCATCTCCACAGATGCTCCCAATGACTGTCTACCACATATTGGTAAGCTAAGTAATGGGAATGCTTCCTTTTAAGCCTGATATTTTACTGCTATTTTTTTTTTTAGAAAAGCTACAATATTAGCAAGACTGACCTTGGACAAAGATGGCGTAGGCAGCCTCTTGGTATTATTTCCGTGACAGTGGCAAGGCACCCTTTGCCAAAAATTTCTCTCTGGCCTGTTCTCTGAAGCTTGAAATCGTTTAATGAGGACTTTGCATTCCCTTTACAAATTAGAGATAAAGATGATAAATCAGATACTCTTGAGAGAAAGAAAGGAACTCCCACAGCATTTGGTTTCCATCTTAGTAATAACAAGCAACTATGTTACTTAATAATTCATCTCTTTGCCCTTGTCTACCCCCGAAGACTCTGGATTCCTTGAGGGCAATGACTATATGCCTCACTCATCTCTGATGCCTCAGGATTTTTGTGACTGCTGGACAGAAAGCAAACAGTAAAAAAAAAAGTAACGAAGAATTGCATTTTTAAAATGAATAAATTTATGTTTATGATGACTTCTAAAGCACTAAGAATAAGCCCTTTCTTAGGAATGTAATGTAGGAAAAGGATTATAGTTATAAAGAATACCATAATATGATATATGAGTAGAATCACAATGAACATGACTACACATTGCTCAGTACTAAAGAGTGTCATCTTTTCCTGCTTGCTTCCTTTGCAATGCACTATTTCTGTTGCTCTTGATTCAAGAAAAAATGGGAATATTACCTAAATGTTTTATTTAAAGAAACTAGAAAAACTTACTTGACTTTGTCTTCAAGGACTGGGCTTCACTACTCTCTTAGAAAATTACCTCTCACCACAGGAAGTGATTTGTGATGACTAACATCAAAGTCCAACCTTGTATGAAATGAAAGCTTGTCCACATTCCAGGCTTTTAATAGAGAAACTCAAAGCCCAGCACAGCTAATTTATTCTTATGTTCTGACTTTAGAATAAGTGATATGATTATAAAAATCAGGCAGGTGGATGATACTTTTACAGAAACCAAGACAAATAAAGACAGGACATAACATTTCCAGTTATTAAAAAGTGAGAAAATACTCTGTTCATTTTGAAGGCTCCAACAAGGACCTGCCATGGCTTTGCTCTCTTACTGGGCATTACGTAGTAAAAGAAACCAACGAAGTCTCAATCTATGTCTGAGCTCCAGTCAATTCAGCATTGAGAAGATGTGCTGAGGGATGGACAATGTGACAGGGCTGTTTGTGGTCCACATCGCATGTTCATTTAAAAAAAACTGTTGGAATGTAGTTATTTTATCAAAAGAACTCTGACTAATCAACTTAATTGTGTCAGCAGGAACCTGTCAAGAAGTCACAAAGTCAGCAAGTCAGGAAGACCACACAAATTTCAGTGAAAGTCTATTCTAAACAAAGGAACCAGTTTTTTACTGTAACTTCAGTTCCTTATACTGTATTCTGGAAGCATAGCTCTTAATAGCGGCCCTATTATAAACCTCCTGGGATATTTAAGGCAAATCAGTTGAACTCTATGTATCTTTTTCTTCAAATACAAAATAAGAATAATCATCCCTGATATTTTAATGTCATAAGATGATTACAATAAAATTTAAATTAATAGGTAATAATACCAAGCATTTAGACACACAGATTGTGAGCCATAATATGTTCTAAGGTGTGTATGTGTGTGTGTGTACACACGATGTTTGCAACACTATAAAATTTGTGCTACTACTTTTAGTAAGTTTAATTAACTAAATCCCAGTTAATTTAGATATTCCCAGCTTAAATAGAGTAAAAGACTTGTTCTAGATCAGACATGTAATTGGGAGGTGGGATTACAAATCCTATCTATTCAGTTCTAGAACCTGTTCTATATATTAAGCATATGTTTAGCATAATGTGCCGGTGTTAAGAAGTAATGCCTCGTTGTAATAAGTTGTTTTCTGATAACTGAAAACTGAAGGAAAAACAAGAGGGAGGTCCTTGTGACAGAAAGGGATATCAAAGAGGATGACTTGGAGCTGGGACTTAAAGGATGGTGAGCATTTATAAAAACAGAGAAGCTGCGGGTGAGTATTTCAAGCCAGGAATGTGTCTATATTATTCACTACAACTTCAGTTCACTATATGTATCAGAGAACAAAACAAGTATTCAATATAGCAATTTTGAAATGACTTGATAAAGAAGCAAAAACATGGTCCAGACAGCATGTGACATTTTAGACTGATAAGGATCAAGAAAAAGGAATGTGTCTGTTGGGAAGTGGCGCAAGCAATATAGGTCACAGGTAGTCAAAGGAAGGTTGACGCTCTCTCTTGAGACATTCTTTTTTCATTTACCTTAACCCTCCTTTGCCTCTCCAATCCTATAATCATGAAATAATGAAACAGAGAATTTGACAGAGTAAACCAAGCATACATTCGCATGCAAAACAAATTAAGAAAGTAAGGGGCTAAGCAGGTAAAAGTGCTTGGGCCCATGCACTGTAGCACATATATACCTATACAACACACACACACACACAAATGAATAAAGTGAAAAGTTTTTAAACGCACCAGTCAGAAAGATTTCCTCTTTCATCTGAAAGAGCTCAACATTTGTCATGTGACTAATTCTGCCTTTTGGTGGGACACTTAGGCCCCAAAGCTCCATCCCAGTGACTTCTTGAGAAAAATGTGTCTGTCATTAGAACAATATCCACTCAGTGATAAGGAATGAGTTACCTATCTTTTGATAGCAATTTCTTGGAGCAAATGAGTTCTAACTATTCTTTTGCCTTTATAAGCTATCACCTATATTAACTGAAAAAGAAAGATGATAATTTATAAGGATCCATTACTTACACAAAAATTAAAATCAGCATACCAAGGTCATTTTTACCCCCAATGCAATCAAGTAAGGAATCTCTAACAAGTTCAAAGTGATATATTGATGTAGTAAAATAAACTTCATATTTAATGGGACTTACTAAAACTACAGAAAATTTTAAGACTGGACTGTAATTCCAAAAGCAGTAAGTCCCCAGTGAAATTCATCCTTCACTATTCTCTAATTCCAATTCTACTTCCCACTTCACTCTATCATGATTTTCTTTCCAGCAATCCTGGATCAAGAAAGAATCAGAAAAAAAAATCTGTTAGAAGACACTGATGTCTGATGCTGACAATACTATTTGCTACTTTTCGTAGGCAAGGTGCTTTTAACCAACATTCTCTTTTTTTTTATCTGAGCAACCCTATGTAGTAGGCATGGGGAGCATCTCACATTCTAAATCACTAGAAATGCAAAGAAAGTAACATGACATTACTCATTAATCAACAGGGTTCATATTTGGAACCTGATGTTCTAGCTGAAGCACCTAGGAGCTCACCTGCATCTTATGCTTAGGATAAACTGGAGTGCTTTGGGTTGAATTTCAAGTAGGAGACAAGGAGTATAATAAGAGTGCTATTCCAAGATCCCACTCATGTTGGGTATGTACTACCAAGAAAGTTTTGACCCCCATTTGGGTTTGACTTTTGAAATCAACCATATTAATTGTATTGGTTTTTGCTGCATCCTGCCATCACACACACACACACACAAAAAAAAAAAAAGACATGTGTTAGTAATGTATGAGTTCATGTTGATTTACCAAGTGTTTGCAATCTAAAGTTATGATATACAAAATTTTCTCACATTTATATTTGCATTTTTCTTGGTTTTGTTTTTCTAATTGAATTCCCTGACTTTTTCCTACTGTAAGCTCACATGTAGACTGTGTATTCCCAACAGAAATAGTTCATTCTGCAATGCCATTTTGCAAGGAATTGTCTTACAGATCATTTCCAGCCCCACTACTAAGGAGTTGGGTTACTTACTTCCCAACCCAGTCATTGAACCTTAGGCGAGAGTCTGTCTTTGCTCCAGACCAAGTCATCTTTATCTTTTGTCATCCTGATTCATCTATAAAATGTGCCATACTTTTCTGATATCAGAGCTAATATACAAATTCCAAATAATTCTCACCTTTCTGTATGTGAGATACAGTTTCTGTGTGAAACAGTACTAGATGCCTGGAACTCACTCTGTAGACCGGGCTGGCCTCAAACTCACAGAGATCTGCCTGCCTCTGCCTCCTGAGTTCTAGGATTAAAGGCATGCACCACCACACCTGATCTGTATGCGATAATTGAGAATTGAAACTTCAGTGTTTTGCAAGCAATCCAAGAGAATCAGCCAGGTTTAGGAGTATAGACTTTACCCAATGTATTTCCCTAGCTTTGCTTTCCATTTACTGATGCAATACATTTTTACTAATGGCCAAAATCTAGATGGGTGAGATTCTTCCAGCATCTGCTTCCTTCAATGTGTTAAATCCAAAATTGAATCTATTATCAAAGCTTGCAAATACTTTCTTCTCCATACACTGTGGTGATGGTGGGTATAATCTCTATAAGTGGCATTTCTTTAACTTTAATTCATGTATCACTGACGTCTTTCAAACTGTTAGTAAACATACTTCATTAATAGTCCTGAAAATCCAGTGGACAAACAAGGATGAAAAAATGGTGAGCTAAAGAAAGATAAATAAGTTCTCAATAGAGTGATTCTCAAAGCTAAGAATATCCTAATATTCTAGGTAAATGAGAAAATGTGGTAAACCACATTTTAAAATTAGCTTTGATTTTTATCAGTATGAGCACATAAATTTAACATTTTATCCATTTTAATTTAACGCAATATTAACTATAACCATGTATCATTGTTCAATTGGTGTCTAGAACTACGGCATCTTGCCTGACTGAAAATCTGTGCACTGACCAATAAATCTCCACTTTTTCCTCTTAGCACCTGACAGCCATTACTCTACCCAAACTGAGGGTTAAACTAGTTTAGATTCCTCACACACTGTTTGTTTCCTAAATGTTTATTTCTTTCGTTACCGTTGCCTGAGAACGCAGGCTCTTGAGTGCCGTGACGTGTCTGTCTGAGGAGGTCACAAGGCTGCACTGTAAAAGTCAGGTTTCTCATTCCAGCTGCACGTGGGGTCTGGAGATTGAACTCGGGTTAGACTCGGGCAGCCCGTGCCTGTGCGTGCTGAGCCACTGCTCTGGCCAGTATGTGTCTTTTATGTCTGACTTGTTTCCCTTTGCATCATGTTTTCTAGGCTCACCAACATGCAACACAGAGCAGACTTTTCCTTCAGAAGACTGAAAAATTATTCCACTGGGATAGATAGATTCTTTAGCCATGTGGCAGTAAATAGACACTTCCTTCCTTCCACCTATTAGATGATGATGGAGTATACATGAGTTTACTAATATGTCTTTAACATCCTGGTTTCAGTTCTGTGGAATGCACACTCAAAAATGAAATTCTCTGTACACTTGGCTTTTAGTATTTTGGAGAGACTTCCGGCTCTTTTCTGTAATGATCCCGCTATTTTATTCTTTATTACATGTTTTTTTTTTTTGCTCTGTTATCAATTTAAATTTGAGCACGAAGTTTTGTGTTTCATTTTCCTCTTAGAACTGTTAACATTTAGAGGGAATCAGAGTGACAAAAGAGTTTTACATACATTATTCTTGGGAATTTTGGACTTTGACAAGAGAATGACAACTTATAAGCGGAGTGCTACCATGGAACACGCCTCCCATCATAATGAATATTTCCTGTGGTTTTCTGTTAGGCTTGCTGCTATAAGATGCTCACAAACACCTAAACAATTCTCTCAAGAGAAGCTTTTACTCAAGACTTAATTAAAGTAAGTCCATTATTTTAATAATGAAATGATAGAGAATACAATTTTATTCAGGATCCATTGGATCTTAAAGTTCTAAAATTTTTTGGCTTGTAGGAAGTACACAGACAAGGGTCATTATCCAAGTATCTATGGCCCACATGCCAGACATCAAGCTACTGTGAAGTGAAGCAAACAGCACACAAACAAATCATTTGCTAGTGACCTGCTTTAAAATGACTCCCTACTCAAATAGCCTTTCTTGCTTGCTGGGTGCCAGTGTTGGTTATTTCACAGCTGCCTTTTGATATTGTCAGGCAATATCATATAAAAGAGCAGTCTGAAAGTGAAATTGCAAATTTTCAAAATATTCAGTAGGCATGAGGTGCCACATTCATTTCTTGCTACCTCAAAAAGAAAATGAGGAAAAATTGAGCAAAAAAGTACACCAGGATAGACACAGGAGAAGAAAATTATCTGAACCTAAAGGGACTATGAGTAGTGTATGAAATATGGGCCCACAGAGTAGCTCTTGGGAAAATTCATAAAGTCCTTGACATTTTTAGCTCCTTAGATATTTTGGTCTGAGAATCTTCAACCAGTATTGGTTCATTTTAAAATTTATTTTTTGTAATTTTTAGTTTCTAGTTATTGAAACTTGAAATTATCCTATCATTTTTAGGATTTGAGCTGATTTATGTATATTATTACCAGTCAAATAGAACATTTCTTTATGCTGCTTGGAGAATTTGCCAAACACATTGCATTTTCACAGTTAGCTTGTGAGAGAATGACTGCACTTGGAGGCTTCTTTATATACTTCAGTTCACAAATATTCTAGACAGTCACATGTGCCAAATAAGCAGGGTAGCAGTCTACTCCTTTTATCTCCCATTCCAGATGGTGCTTGGCATAGTAATGAACCATTAGTTGGTATACACACACACACACACACACACACACACACACTTAAATTCCCTTTGAATCCCTCCCCTCAAGAATCACAATCTTAGCCACATTTATTTTGCAGACGAGAAAAGTAAAAAAGAACTCAAAACAGAATGCTTGTTCTTCAAAGACAGGAATATGTTGAGATGAGATGCGGTCACAATGAGCACATTGTGGATACCACAACATATAAAGATAGAATCAGTAGCCTCAGACTAAGATAATTACATCTGGGACTAAAGTACATAATTTGTTAGTTAAGATTAATATTATGCGTCAGGCATGGTTGTGCATGCATTTAATCCTAGCACTCTGTAGGCAAGATCAGATGAATTTGTGAGTTAGAGGCTAGCCTGGTCTACATAGGGAGTTCTAGAACAAACAGGGATACATAATGAGACACTGTCTCAAAAATATTAACATTGTATATGTATGATCTATATTGGAAACATTCTAAAGTTTATCATATGGTTTTTATCTTAAGACAGTCATGTTTTTACAAATATGTGCTGTCTCAATGTGCTAAACTATTTGTTATGATTCAGTATTAATATTATTGCTAATGATTAACTATGTTTGAAAGAATTTATTTTTTCTTCTTTTCAATTAAATACATTTCCAATTATAGTTCCGCTTGTTCAGTTATTTTCTTTTTTTAAGGAAATGTTTCATGCAGTACAAACTAGCCTTAAAGTCCTGATCTTCCTCAGCTTTCTACGTGTAGGATTAAAGGTGTGACAATGATGACTGACTGACAATTATTCATTTAAAGCCTATGATTATTTTACTATCTATTTTGTTTAACTATTTTTATTTTGGGAGAGATTTTATACCTGAAAACTGTATTAACATCATTCCCAACCTCCCTTTTCCCCTTTCCAACTCACCTTTCTTTTTCTCTACTTCCTCTCAAATTCATACCTTTGCCTTTAATTAATACTTTTACACACCACCACCACAATAAAAAACTACTGTAACATTCTTATGAAATGTATAAAAGGACTTTTCTATCAGCAAGCTAAACATGGATGACTGTCATATTTCCTTAAGATTTTCTTTCTTTGAGCAGCAGTCATGACCAAAATTCAAAATAGTATAGTAGCTGAATACTGGGAACACATTTACATCTACAGTTTCCTTCATTAATAAGTTTCCAAAGGCATGATCTAAACAACAGAAGAGGCTGTATCAATTACCTTCCTTTTGCATTCAGCAGAGCTGATTATAACTAACCCACTATTATGACCAAACCTTGGAGGCCTTATCATTAGTAAATGGTGCCTACACAAAAGGGAAATTAGACAAAATAATTCACTGGCTTTTCTGTGTCACTGATACACATTAAAGAGGAAGATAATTTAATGATTAAAAAGAAGCAAAGATCAAAATTGTTCCTGCCTTCAACAAACACATGATGACTTCATTAAACGTGTAGATTTTGTGTGTGGGGGGGGTCTGCTTAGAACACTGTACTAAAAGTACTAGCTCCTGATTTTGAGATATACCTCATTAGAAGAGTGTTTGGCTGGTAGCTAGGGACCTAGGTTTGCTCTCCACCACAGATAACTAAATATCAGTTCTCAGTCATATTTGTTTTCAAGGAAAAAGATTATCATTGCCCACTCTACTGTACTACTGCATCCTCGCAGCCTAGCTACATATACTTTTTTGCTGCAGCACCATTTAGTGAGCAACTATTTACCTGCCATATGAAACTGGTATTTTGACATGACTTATATCCAGATGAGTGTGATTGGTTTTTACTCTTTTGGGGGCCCACCACCCAGTTCCCATATCATGACACTGAGGCTTATTACTTCTTATAAATGCCCGATCTTAGCTTGGCTTGTTACTAGCCAGATTTTCTTAGCCTAAATTATCCCATCTGTCTTATGCCCCTGAGTTTTTACCATTCCATATAACTGTCTTTACTTCTTACTCCATGGCTTGTGGTGTAGCTGGGTGGCTGGCACCTGGAGTCTTCCTCTCCTTCCTTTCTTATTTCTCAGTTTTCTCTTCCCGTTTTTCTCCTCCTATTTATTCTCTCTGCTTTTCAGCCCTGCCTGTCCTTTCTCCTGCCTTGTTATTGGCTGTTCGGCTCTTATTAGACCAATCAGGTGTTTTAGACAAAGTAACACAGCTTCACAGAGATAAACAAATACAGCATAAAATAATGCAACACATTTTTGCATCATTAAACAAATGTTCCACAGCATAAACAAATGTAACACATCTTCAACTAATATTCCACAACAAATGGGTATCGAGAGAGTTACAAATCTTCAACATTATTCAAAGCCCTTATGATAACCAGAACATTCTTTTAGTTATCTCTTCCACAGGTTTTCCTAGTATCTGATATTTATATACATGTTTTACCTATGGAAAAGACATCCTGGATTTGAATCAAGGAGCATTAGATTTATATCTATTTTTATTTTTCTATAAAAATAAAATCCTAAGAGGACTGTCATTTATCAAGCTCATTTCCTGCAGAGCACTAACACCCACACCTTTCCATCATATTTAGATAATTGGCCCCATCTAGTTGAAGTCACTTCCCTCTAACACAAAGGGTTCCTGGATTGTTGTGAATCATTAGGATGAAATCTACTGAATGATCACTTTGAGTATCTGTCTTCATCTTGTCGCCTCTGCTATCTGTCATTTCAACCGCTTACCAATTGTCAAAGCATCCACAAAAAATTCAGGATAACGGTACTGGAAATCAGTGAACAAATACAGAGGTTGTATTTTTTTGTGATGAAGCAGAAGATATTTTGTCACTCTCTTTAGTTCAAGGCTTTCAGCTCAGCTCTTTGAAGCTCCAAAACAAAGGAAATAAAATAGACCAAAATTCTTTCTACTGATCTTAAACAAAGGAAACCCAAATGATTCTTGTTTTTCAGATTGTTCCAATTGTCAACCTCAGAGTTAATTATCAGCACACAGTGTTTTCTTTCTAGATCAAATAGGAAATTGTAGTTAGTTCCAGAATCTCATTTAATTTTAAGTCTATATTTTAAATCGCTCTAGGTAATAGGTCTTTACACATAACGTTTACTTTACATAGTCTGTGGTACATTTTACTTTATAATAGTATTATTGCTTGAAAATAAAAGAATAAATTAAGGGTTTCTTCAATGTGTACAAAAATGCTTTGGGGTTGATCCATTGGAGGTATTATTGTCAGTGCATATCATTTAGTTGATATACAGTTATAGTCTTCAAGTTTTTCAGGGCTTGTGATGTTCCTTTGACTTTTGGTGACCATTTTCTTCTAGTTGCCAAATATTTTTAATATATGTGTTGATATACAATGTCATATTGTTTGAGAGTAGGAAGGAAATAGACATTAGGAGGTAGAATTGTGATTTTTCAGAAATCAAGGTGTCAAGAACACTGGAAACGTCAATAATGTTATTGTTTAAAGTTGAAAAAAAGAGAAATCAGAGGCACATGGTCTAAAACAGACTACAGAAGGCTAACTTTGTCTCCAACAAAGAGTTTTCAGACTGTTGACACTCATCACACACTCTAGATCAGCTTAGATTGAATAACTATTTTTTTGCCCATTAGCCTACTCCCGTACCTGTGTATATTACTGTGTAATGTCAAATCGTGACTGCTACCCCAGGAACGACTAAAATTTCCACATTGCAATAAGAAAGGCAAATTTTTGTATAATGTCAGAAGAAAGGTGTGGGAACAGAATTCTGAAGCTAGATCAGTATTGATGTTTTGATGACTAAATGAAATCAAACATAACTAGAGATTCTATTTGCCCTTGAAATAGATATTTGAAATATCAGACCCCTAAATATTTCCAGAACCCAAACAAATGGCATTTTAATCTTTCATATATTACTATATTCTCTGAGATAACACTGAGACATCTCTCCAGCCCTTCTGAAGCCATATTCATCTGCTCATTAGCAAGTATATATTTATTACCTTCCATGAGTCTGGCTATATTCTAGGAATGTGAATGCACATATTTATTAAATCAAGTCTTTACAAGAAAAGTTGCTCAACTTAGTCATCCTTGATTTCTCTGTAGGAATATTTACATATTTGTACATATGTAAATATGCACATATTTGAGGGATTTATTTTGTTCCTGACCCACCTTTACTCTCTTTCCCTTACCCTCTCCCTTGCCCCTTACCTGCTTCCAAGATGCCATAAAGTGAGAAGTTTTCCTCTGTCACATCCCTCCCATAATGATGCTCAGCTTCACCACAGGTCCATGGTGACAGTATCAAAAGACCATGGTTTCTCTATGACATTCTGTCATAGCAAGTCAAAGTTGACTAACACAGTTTGTTAAACAATTTGGGGTTTTAGACATTATTTAAATTTACTAAATTATGGTAGTGTACCCTATAATTATGTGCAAATACTACATCTCATTTTAAATTTTAAGAGCAAAACCTATAACTTGATAGTTTCATAGCATATGTTACCACCCAGTAAACTTAGGCTCTCAAAACACAGACTCATCTCATCCCAGTCTAAATGGAGAACAAATGGCTGCAGACATGAGTCAGCAACTAAAGAAAGGTGCCTGCCACCAAGCCTGTGGGCAGAGTTTAATCCTCAGGACCCATGTGTGTTGTAACTAACTAACTCTTATATCTTAATTTAACCCATTTCTAGTAATCTATGTATCACCACAAGGCTGTGGCTTACCGGGTAAAATTCTGGCATCTGTCTCCAGTGAGGCCACATGGCTTCTCTCTGACTCTACCTCCTTTCTCCCAGCATTCAGTTTAGTTCCCTCCCCCTCCCCGCCTACCTAAGTTCTTCCCTATCAACAGGCAAAAGCAGTTTCTTTATTCACCAGTAGTATTCACAGCATATAGAGCGATATCTCACATCACATGTGGAAAAAGGAGAAACTGGAGTCCCCCACATGGTCCTCAGACCTCCACACACTCACTATGACATGTGTCTCTCCCCACACAAGCACATAAATAAATGTACTGCAAGTTTAATTAAAGAATGCTTGAAAGGATTCCTTTTTAAAAAGAAGAAAACATCTGTACTTTTAGGTATCATTTCCATAGTTTGATACTAAATAAGAAAGAGGTTTATGCCTTTAATCACAACACTTATGAGTCTGAGGCCAGCCAGGTCTACACATCAAGGTACAGGCCATCCAGTGCTACATAATAAGATATCGTTTCATAAAAGAATATTGCATTTGAAAAACTAGCCATGGTTTCTTAGACATATCTGGTAGTAATCTGTCTAAAAATAAATTAATACAAATTTAAGAAGAAATGGCAACAAATATGGCAAGTGTGTAATTGTTGGTGGGAGTATAAACAACAGCAACTACCATGGAAATCAATGTAGAGTCATCTAAAAAAATTGGAAAATTGTTGGAACTGGAAAATGTTATATTAAGGATCAAGAAGACAAATATGACATGTATCAAATTCTGGTATGTGTATTTATGTGGGGATGATTATGTATAGAAGTCAGAAAATTAGAAAGCGGTACATGAAAAATGAAAAATGAGGCTGTAAGGAAAGAGATGGGGAGTATACTAGAATGCATGATAAATAAAGGTGGAAGGGGGAATACTAGGTCTGAAGGGTGCATCAGGAGATGGGGAAGCAGAGGTAGAAGGAGGAATGTAGGCAGGGTATCAACCAAAACTATGTGTGTACATGCCCCAAGGAAACCTATTTATGTGAAATATATATATATAAACTATATATAAAATATATAAAATTTTAAAAATCAGACTACTGTCAATATGAATACAACAGTCACTTTCCAGACTTCCATCAATCTTCAAAAAAACAAATAATAATGAAACTATTCATTGTGTGCTATAGTCCACCATTATTATAAAATCTCAAAGTTTAATATCATAGATACTCCATGATAACCTTATGAAATGGATACCATTATTACCAAAATTTTACAAAACAAAAAACTGAAACAATAAACAAATTACTGAATAGTAACCTATATGAAATCAATAGACAGTAATGAGAGAGCAAGGCTTTAAATCCAAACATACGAGGTAGAAATATTAATGACAGGTATTCAAAGCAGCAGAAATTTGAATGTTTCAAAAATTAATGCCCCATAAGTATTCATTTGCCATTATTCTCTTCTGATAAATGTCAAGGCTGTGATGTTTTGGTGGCTGAAGTTATAATAACTTGATGGGCGATGGAAACCTGTAACCCTTGTTTTCTTTAATGGGTAATGGGGAAGATATCTACAAACTTTCTTTATAGAGCAAGGTTGCTTGCTATTAATTCACCTATTCGCTCATTTATATACCACACATCTGTTTAAATTCTTATGAAATGAAATGAAAGCTCAATCTACAATTTGTTATAAAAACAGAGAAACAAACAACTGAAAAAGTGGAAACTCTTTCATGAATACTCCGTTGGTGCTTTTGAATTATCATGGCCAATAACTATTTTGGCACAGTATTCACTGTCTGTACTTGTACCCTTTGATCATAAGGGCATTAAAGTCTTTCTTGTCTGTGTCAATGCAAGTAGTGACACATGAGCCTAACAAAAAACATAAAGACATTAGCCTTTTTATTCTATATGAACAAGAGAAGAAACACATTGAGTTTTATACAATCAATGCATATCACACACCCCTTCTGTACCAACAAAAGCCTCAGGGGAATAATCAGGGAGCCAAAACATACCTTGATTCATCTCTCATGCACAATGATGACAAATTAAATCAGCAACACCCCAAACGTCAAAGTATGCCTTCAGCAAAATAACAAACTAATTATATCATTTAGGTTCCCATCCAAACTTTCTTTAAGTATCACCCCAAACCCTTCAGTAATTTTCTTCTTGTTCTATGTAACTTCTTTTTTCTCCTGTCCCTGTGGCCACTTGCCAAATTCAAAAGAAAATTTCTTCAAAAGAAAACATATTTTGATCATTCATTCATTTGAAAACATTAATTCCTACTATATGCTACTTACTGTGCTAAGTATTGGCAATGCAACTGGCTGCAAAAACATGCAGTTCTTTAGTTAGAGCTTTTCTCACCACTATCTTAGCAGAATCCAAAGACCACATGGTTTCAACAAGAATTTCCTTTTTACAGTGTTGGAGGCTGGAAGTCCAAGATTCAAGTGCCAGCCTCGACCTGGGTATATGGTTGAGTGGTAGAGCACTTGCCTGGCGTGTATTAGACTCTGGGTTCCATTCTTCTCACCAAAACAAAAATGATGAAAGGTCAGAACATGGGCTGGTTTTCCTCATTGTATCCTTATAGTGTAGAATGCAACACAAAGCATGTAAGTGCCTTTATTTCTCATCACAAGGGTACCAATCATGTCATAAATACCTCTAAATCCATGACCAAAACACTACAGAAACAACAACTTTCTAATACCAACACATTGGGAGTTAAACTTTCAACATACGAATTCTAGAGAGACACAGTCAGTATTTAGCAACCTATTTCAGGACTCTACAATCTTATCAGAAGGTAAGTATCCTGTTTCTACTTTATTGATTCTTATATCAGATTCTCCCTTTCAGCTTTTGGTTTTCCTGTTTGTTTGTTTGTCGTTTTTATATCAGATTCTCCCTTTCAGCTTTTGTTTTTTGTTTGTTGTTTCTGAAACCCAGAGATGCTGTTTCTTGAAATGATCATCACAGCTTAGACCACATCAGCAACTCCGATTTTATGCTCTGTCATTTTGTTAGGACCCTCTCTCCTATCTGCAATGTCCTACTGTTGTGTTGTGGTTTTATTTTTTAACATCTGCCTCAACACTGGGAGCACCTCTGTTCTGCACCCACATGTCAGAGAAGAAATAGAATCCATGCCTCTGCATTTAGAGAAATCTTGTCTCTATGCTGTATATTTTTCTGTCTTGCTCTTTTATATTGACTTCATCTCTCCTTTCATTCTTCTTGGCTCACCTTCTTTGACCTTTATCCATGACCCTTTACAGCCCTGGTTCTTTTCCAAGATACTCTATGATAAAGCCTAGAAACACATAATACATTTTTATCTTTTTTTGCCAGTGTGGATATGGAATCCAGGACATTGTAAAAACCAGGCAAACACTCTATCACTGAGCCCCAAAATATATGTTTCTTAATGAACTGTGCATATTTCCAGACTTCCTGAATTATGGGGCTGCCAGAGCTATTATGAAGACCATCTTGCCCAACTAGAGAAACCTGTGTCACTGATCTCATCAAAGTCCCTCCAAGCCAGTTCATCTTTTCTGAAATGCAGGAATTCTCAGCAGTAGTCAGACCACTAGGAAATATCATTTTCTAGGCCATTCATTCTTCGTAGTCACCTTTGTTTCGGAACAAACACCTAAGCTTACTGATTTAGGAATGTCAAGGCTTTTGCTTCTGATCCTCCCCAAGAAATTTTCAAATGTCTCAGTTTTGTGTCATAAAGAGGCCATAATGCCCTATGGAAGACTGTCTCTAGTCCTCCAATGTTCTCTATATATGGTAAAATGGAGTCTGAAAAGGTGCATTCGATGTCAAAAAATCTAGGTTTTCATTTCTCTGCCATTGATTTGCTTATAGAATTAAGACTAGTCATGAGCAACAGGCGTCAAGCAACTTACAGGACAAATGGCAATACCATTTTATTTTATTTTTTATTTTTTTTGGTTTTTCGTGACAGGGTTTCTCTGTAGCTTTGGAGCCTGCGCTGGAACTAGCTCTTGTAGACCAGGCTGGTCTTGAACTCACAGAGATCCACCTGCCTCTGCCTCCTAAGTGCTGGGATTAAAGGCGTGCGCCACCATTTTAGATAACATGGATGTTTCTTGTTCACCACGTCTATAAATCAAAGCCATTTCCACGACCTCTCTAATTGTAAAGGTTGATGGAGTTCTGTGTCTATTTTATTTTGCCTGGAAAGTCTTCAAATGTTTAAGGTTTCCAAGACAACTCTTGCTTGGGTTGGATAGAGGTCTCTGAAACAAATGAACAAAAAAAAAAAAAAAAAAAACAGAGTGAAAGGCTGGCTTCAGATGCTTCTCTTTTATGTTTATATATAACTTAATAACAAAAAGCAGCGATAAGAGTAGTCAGTGTTGTGGAAACAGCCTACGGATCCTATACTAACATCAAATAATCAAAAGGCGGCATTGCCGTTAAAGCACATCGATGTGGAGAGGCCTCTGTGGGGATGGTTTTCTTCTGCTAATTAAACAAGCTACTCCAGGAGCAGGAAGTAAACCGCAGGTCCCTCGGACACTTCAATGATTCCTCATATACTCCAGCGCTGGAACACCAGCTCCATGACTATCTAAAATGGGACGAAGCGAAAATTGGATAACATTTGCTTGACATTGTCATTGGCCTTTCTCTAATGTCAAAGATGGATTTGCATAATTATGCTGAACGCTAGGAAAATGTACCCAGCAGGAAGTTTTCTGGCTGGTGTGAGGTTTTAGTTCTACTCCAGCTGTGACTCTCAAGATGAAGAAAATCTCCTTTCAGAAAAAAAAAAAAAAAAAAAAAAAAAAAAAAAAAAACAGAGCGCACACTCTCTGGGGCGGTGTACTAACTGCTTAAGGACAATTTGCTTTGCATACTGATTTCCCAGGTCTAATTAAGATAGGCCCGATAAGCAACTGATTGACTGAACAACCTTGCGCTCAGTAGGAAAAGGGCTTCAGAGGGGACAGAGTCCAGGCACTGTTACCTCATAAACCTCTTCCTGATTAAAATTCTTTCAAGCTGGCCAGATGCCTGATAGAAGCAAACTTCTAAAGACGGCCACTGTAACAGGTGTGGGCCTGTGGCGCTAGCTTGTCTTTCAAGGTCACTGCAGTCATAAAATGTCTGTTCTGAGAGTGTCTACTAGGGAAAATGCTGAATGAAGCCACTAAGGCCCCTCCAAAGATCTCCGACCTTTATGCGATCCGCCAGGACTTCACTCTTTACACACAGGCTTGCTGCTTTCCCATTCTGCTTTCCCGAAGGAGTTGAAATCATTGCTTCTATTTGACTTGAAGGAACATTCTTTCCTTCCTTCCTCCCTTCCTTCCTTCTTTCCTTCCTTCCTTCCTTCTTTTCCTCCCTCCTTCCCTCCCTCCCTTCCTTCCTTCATTTCTTTCTTTTTCTTTTTACTTACATTTTGAAATAAGTTTGCCTTACAATTATGTACAATAACATGCAAATATTTGGGCTACGCTATTAAGACAAAGAAGGCAAAGAGTGAAATCCATAACCTTCTGGAAGGAATCCCCAAGTGGCACAGATCATTCACAGCCACTGCAGCTGACACACAGATACACATCGCCAAACGCAGCAACCTCTCTGCACTTAGGAAATTCTTTCGTGTAGGCCGGTGGTACAGTTAGTTTCCCTAGGCAGGCTTTTCACATAGACCTAACAATACGTGGTCTGCTGAGCTTTTGGAAATTTACATGTTTGTTGTTCCCTCATCCGCTGATTAGAGAACGTTTCTTTTGTTGTTCTGCTTGCTTTCGTGTTATCTGTGATGGAGGTCTCACTATGTGGGTTAGACTGGTCCTGACCTCAACAGATCTTGTACCTCAATCGTGCGAGGAGCATGACAGACACATGTCACTATGTCTAGCTCTAAAAGGGTCTCCTTCCTTCTGGGTTTCATTGCAAAATTGATAAATTCAGAGCACATCAAGAATTATGTCACAGGGAAACGCACAGATGAATGAAGTCTGCTCCCGCCTACTTGCATTACTCATCAGACTCAAACACTGCTTGTTTACTTGGTGAACTTTATTGTTTCCGTAACACTATGAAGCACAGCCTGCCTGTGTGTTCCTCTGACGGTGTTATCCTGTCTCATGATGAGAAAACTTTTAACACACTTCAGGCGCCTCAAAGCAGAACATACCTTTCAGCTGAATTCCAGTTGGAACCCAAGGTTTCAGTTTGTGCAATTTGCTAAATGGAAATTTGCCTTGGAATAATCTCATAAACACAGAACAGACAGACAGACCACTGGTTCAGAATCTCTGACCTGTTAAAGGACAAATCTCTAGCTTCTAAGGCGAAAAGGCAGCCATAGAAACAAAAGCCATAACCATTTTAAACAGATTATTATGGTTATTAATGCACTCAATTGTAGAGCACTTACAGTTCATGGAGCCTTCTTACAACTGTTATCTCATTTGACAGTCACACCAATCCTGTGGGACAGATGTTCATTAATATCAGCAATTGTAGATGCAGAATTTCAAGCCTAAAAATGTTAACTGATTTACCCAACATTGTACTGTCAGCTAGTATGCATAAAACTCAATTCCCTTTTGCACTAGATGAAAAAAATAGAATTGGAGACTATCTGTAGGACTCAAAACTCAGTTCCTTGTGAGGAAAATCTCAGATCAGAGGGAAGGATCCTCATCTTTATGTTGACTAGTCTGTTGAGGGATTTCATACCATTTAGCCTATGACCTTTGGGGCAACAAGCTCGAGGGCATGGTCTTGTCTGCTAATGATCATTTAAGAGGGGAAGGGGACACATGCTCTCTAGCTTTCTTACTCAGGTGGTTGGACCCAGCATCCCTGGGCAGAATGTCAGGACCCAGCAGCTGGATCACAGTGACATCCAATCTATTCTGGATCAGTGACTATTAATTCTTTTATTTTTTGAGTATTAATTCTCATTTACACCTAAATAAATTCTTGAGATCCTTTAATGGGTTCACACAAGTGGCACCCAGTGTGGTTGTATACTATTGTGTTTTCTTTGAATGTTTAGACTATTGATGAGCTACCTGCTGAGAGAGGTTTGACTGTGGAGGCTGCTAAGCTAAACTAACATAAAGGTATCTTGACTTAAAATTTGGGTCTAAGGATGTGTTTCTTTGGAAAAGAAGTTCTGTTTTTGTTTCCACAGAAGACGAGAAGCAGTGGATTCCTTCCAGGCTAATATGGCTTGATAGAGAAAGATCCTCTGAGAAGTCTCCTAGAATGGGAGCAATACCCAAGTGATCCAACATTCCAAACAGCTTGAAAGCAACTGGCAGAGACAATGCAGCCTCACAGATTACAGCATTGAGGACTTAACCATAATTCTAAATATTCTCAGGATCCCCATAAGATTACCAATACCCCAATCAGCAGGAATTAGTACAGAAAACTACACCCCAAATTCCAAAAGTATTATTTATAAATGTTTGTTTTCATTTAAAGGGGGTTGGTTATAAGTGATTAATTGTCATAGTCAATCTCTTTCTAAAGAGTAAGGGGATATAATATAGAAATAATAAAAAGGTAGATTTTTGAATCTACTTTAATCCAAAAAATGTAAATCTCAAAATATATTATATTGGTATGGAGGTTAATTTATTAATACAAATTTAAGGTCAATTTTGTTATACTATATGCACATTTATACTCTTGTTTAAAGTAGCATGTTTAGTCATCTCGTTTAAAAATACAATGAATAGCTAAAAAATACAAATTAATAGTCATCTATAATAGTCAAACTTACAGTCATGTTAGGTTTTCTAGACATTCAGAGATACATTTCAGGTGGATAATAATCTTCAAGCACCTCAAAAACCTACAGAATATGGCATTTAAAATGTTTTAAAATTCAGACTTTTCTTGACAGTGAGACATGTCTGCTCCTGGAAGTACCAATTACTTCAAGAGGATCATGGGCATTGAAGAAGCTCCTTCTGGAGCTTGCTTTCAATATGACAAGGCTACCCATTTGGTCAATAAACTGCTCTTGCCTGGATTGTTTGACTGTATGCTTGACTATATGCTTGCCTGAAATGCTTGACTATATGCATACAGGACCCACAGGAAAATGACAACTAAACTTTATCCAAACAAAGCTAGATGATCCTCCAGGATTCCTAATTCACAAGGAACTGCCAGACATTCTACAGGACAAAGGGAAATGAATGACAACTGCCTACAAAGGTGGGACAGTCTTTCAAATTTCCTCCTTCACTGAAAGTCTGCCAGTTACTATCTGCCTGTAGGCAGAAGATGTATGCCCTAACATTACAGAAAAACTTTGAATGACTATCCAGGCAGTGAGATGTCTTTGTCAATTCTAGAGTTTTAAAAGTTGCTTACAGTGTACTTCCTATTTACTTAGGTAGTATTATATCCTTCTGGGGTCTTTGATGGAGTTGAAGACCAAATTGTTATAATTGTAATTTCCCTTAGGAATGATAAAAGATAAATTAGATATGAAACTTTAGACTCACAATGATAAGATAGATGATAGAGTATTTTCTTTAATTGTGTCAAATATAAATTGACAAAATAATTATTTTGTCATATGTAATTTTACTATGTTTAAGTTAAAACCTTGCTTTTTGATTACACAGAAAAGGGGAAATGATGTGGGATGTCTCTCTGTATGCTGTGATTATGCTTTATTATCATTGATTAATAAAAAAAAAAAGCTGATTTGGGCAATAACCAGGCAAAATAGAGCCAGGCAGTTAATGCAAACAGAGATATAGGCAAAAAAAAGGGGGGGCAGAGTCAGGGAGGAGACAGCAGTCAACAGAGAAGCAATATTGAGGTATTGCCATGGCCACCTGATAATACACAAATAGAAATGAGTTAATTTAAGATGTAAAAGCTAGTTAGTAATAAGTCTTAACCATCAGCTAAAGAATTTGCAATTAATATTAAGCCTCAGAGTGGATATTTGGAATCTGGTAGGTGGGAGAGAAACCTCCAATTATACTAGTTGTTATAATTAAATGTTCAGACTCAGGTTGCTTTAGTGAACTTGACATGCCGGAGATGTGAGATGTCATGTTCAACAATAAGCTAACATTGACAATATTACCTGACACATAAACAATGTGCAATGTGACATAAGACCATAAAATCCACTGGGTAACTTGCTTCAGTTTGGTTCTTGTTTCCTGGTAAATTTGGAAAACACAAATCTCATCAAGTGAGGTTTCATGGCACGTGCATATAGCCTGAAAGCTGTACCGGAGAGGCAGAGGCAGTTTTATGACTTGGACTCAGTACTTTGAGGTGAGCCTGGATAGCAAGATGATGTCTGGGAACAGAATGAAGCAGGACAACAGGAAAGAAAACCTGCCACTCAAGCAAGTCAGAGAATCATTATGTAACAGCTCTTCTGTTTGTCAATAGCTATCCCCCACCACACACACACACAAATATTGGGAAAATAGTCTGCTACTGAAGAGTGGCTGTGAGAAATCTTAAAGATGCAATCAATGGTCGGCAGTATCTGTGAGGAATGCTTCCCAAGATCTAAAGCAGCCATGTTCCTCAGTCTCTGTGTAGTCTAACAACAAATACCAATTAGCAAGAACACAGGGCTACTTTTTGATCCCCTTCCTGCTGAATTGTTTCAAAGGAAAAACGAGAAGATGAAATGAAGGTTTATGGCACAATCCACATAGGCAGTCTAAAAAGCAATGGGTGGGAAGCTTGAAGAATACTGTACAGTCTCTAAATGTGTTTTATAGGTAACTAAATACCCTATAATGCAAGGGCCACTTCTACGGGAGAAAAACTCATGCAGCAAGTCTTACTCTTGAGAAATACCTGCTAAAGCTCCTATGTGAAATGTGTTTATGTGGAAAACTGAACCCCAAAAAGGTAATTGCTACTTCTATATTTTTTCATTGCTACTGCTTAGTTCTAATTTTCCTGGTTTAAAAAAAACAGGTTTAAATAACACAATGCTTATTAGCATCTGAATATGTGCCTAATTCTCCCCTTTTGACTCTAAAAGGTGACTCGGAATGTGTTCTGTGTAAGTGGATTAAGGAATGTGCAATTATAACAAAAAAAATTTCATTTTGAAAATTGCAACCTTATTGCATTGTCTCTGAGCAGAACAATAGCTGCTAGGCACTCTGTCCTTTCTCCTTAGAAGAGCTGCTATAGGACTATGTGAACAGCAGTGTAAACAGGTATCCCCTGTGCATTAGATTATAGTAGAGCGTCTCAGTAGCATGTGGTAGCTTCAAAGTCAAAAAAAAAAGTAAATTTTTTTTAAAGTCAAATGGTTATTTGGCACCCTGAGATAACCCCCTGGGTTTATTTTATTTTGGATCCAGTTTCCTTTTGAACTGAGCAAGCCCATTCTGGAAGTGGCATAGCCTGAATGTTCCAGAAATTTCTCAGAAAATTTTTTGATGACTTCTGTAAGACTTAACGAAAAATGTTTCCACCCAACACTGAAATTTCTCCTTTATTCCAACTCACAAAACACCTATCTAAATTAAAAACATGTTACACATCAATGAATGTTAGTTTGCTTTATAATTATAAGCATTCATTTTTAAAAAATATTCAACTCATTTGTATATATGGCTGCTTAGTCTATTAAAGTAAAAATTCTCTTGAATAAGCAGGTTTTATTTTCTTTTGCCAAATACTAGTTTGGCTAACTATATTTATTTGGATTTTCAACCACAGTGACTAATAACTGTGCCATGGTGTATATATATATGAATTTCAAAATATCCTTAAAATGAAAACTTTGTATCTCATGCATGTAGTTTTCAATATAGTCTATGTTATACTGACATCTATGGACTTTGCAGGAGAAATTCAGTTATTTAGAACAATTGCTTTGGCTACTTAGAAGAAACTTAAAGTATGAAGAGGATTCTTTTGATCTCTTGTGTACGAGTCATGGTTGACCTTTGAACTGTGTCACTTAGAATAAAAACAGTATGGAGCTCATTTCCTTACCTACAATCAGAACTAAAAAGAGAGGCAAATGAACAAGCTCCATGAACAAAAAATTGGAGTCTCTTGAATTGAGTATGCTTCTTATTGGCAAGATAGTCAGCAAGAGCCTGCCAGAACACACATTTTTAGTATTCACTCAAAACCATCAATTATTGTAATTGTCGAGTGATTACTGTACTAAACACTATGAATATAATAATGAATAAATTTAAACCTGAAGCCCTCCCTTTTCATGGCGGCGAGTTCCTGGTGAGTGCCACCGCTTAGGATCCACCGGTTCAACTCAGGGTAAGTTCGACACTAGCCCCCAGCCTCCCTGCTAGAGTAGGAGACATCCCCTCCCCTTTC
>JAQHUG010000075.1:5974797-6019389 GCA_028555095.1 Dicrostonyx torquatus | reverse complement strand
GCCTTGGGCTTCCCATAGGACAGGGTGTCCTGCACCATCGTGAGGAAGCAGGGGGAGGGTGGTGGGGGAGCGGGAGGGCCGGGAACAAGGGGAGTAAATGTAAATTTTTCTTTTATCAATAAAAAAAAAAAAAAAAAATTTAAACCTGAACTTTCCCTCTAAGAACTCATGGTCAAATGTAGGAGACAGAGCTAAAATATACAATGAACAACAAAGTATGTTATGTTCCATGACAGAGTGTTTTTGTCAAGATAAGGTAAATGCTATAAATAAAAAAAAAAAACCTCAAGATTTTCGTGTCTTTAGACACTAAACATTTTTGTTTATTCAAGTCCAATGTAGCCAATAATTAGGCAGAGGATCCCCAATCCAAGTCAGTCATTTAGGGACCCAAATTCCCTTTACAATATCATTGCTTTCAGCACATGGGTCTAATACCATCATACAAAGGAAAGAAAAGCTCTAAAGAAACCCTACCCATTCTTACCTCCCTCAACTAAGAAGAGACACAACACTTCTGCTCAGATACTGAAGGGACCAGCTAATCATATAGATGCACCTATGGAAAGCAACATGAAGACATGTGTAGTTTAGCTATGTCTTGGTGAGCAGTTGTTGCATCTAGTTATTAATAAATGGTCACTAAGCAGTTAACACCTAATCAGAATAAGAACAATTAGTGAAGAGGTTCATAATGGTTTTTCCTGGGATTTTTTGAGTTGCATGCATGTGAGAGTGAATGTTCATGCAGGCATACGTGCGTGTGTGTGTGTGTGTGTGTGTGTATGTGTGTAAAGGTGGGATTTCACGCAGTCTAGACTACTCTCTCAGTTGTT
The DNA here is from genome assembly GCA_028555095.1 of Dicrostonyx torquatus. Taxonomy (NCBI): domain Eukaryota; kingdom Metazoa; phylum Chordata; class Mammalia; order Rodentia; family Cricetidae; genus Dicrostonyx; species Dicrostonyx torquatus. The sequence goes on along the minus strand of JAQHUG010000075.1, from coordinate 6,018,553 downwards.
ATGTAGCAAAGGCTGACCTTGAACTCATTAATTTTCCTACCTCCACCTCCCAAATAGTATAGTTGCAGATGTATGTCAACACACTCAACTCATGATACATTTCCTTCAACTCTAGGATTTCACTTCTTTCTTGATTAACTATTGATAAATAGGACTTTCTACCTAGCTAATCATAAATAACTAGGATAAGCAGAGTGAATTAAAATACTTTACCTTTGGACATCTCTGTTATGTCTCCTATTAGACGGCCCCACTGATTTATTGTAAATTTTATCTGTTTTGACTTCTTATTTCCCTGGTGTGGAAGACCCATTTTCTCACTGAATTCTTTCAAAAATTTCCATCCTACTGTCACTTGAAGTCTAGATCAATGCTCACTGGTAGTAGACCATAAAAAGACAGATGCATTGTTCTGCTTACACAAAAAGAGGAAAAGTTGCTGGAACACAAAACCTACTTGAGGCAAGGGGAGAACCGGTAATGACATTGAAAGTAACTAGTTAAACAGTGGCAGTTACAGAAAGCCTATTTGAAATTGGCAGAACCCCAAATCAAGTTCTCTTGAAGATAAGTGGGAAAATGTTTCATGTAAGTAGACAGTCTAAGATAGAGCTGAATGATGCTATGATGATCTGTGCTGTCCACCTTTTGCCATTGTTCTATTTCCTGGCATAATTGCCCTCAACTAAGATAGTTCTTTCCTGTAGAAGAAGTGATCACTATTCATAGCTTCCTGTATTCATCTGTATTTATGTCCTAATAAGCAAGGTTGTTTTCTGTAACTCAATACCAATATTTTCAAAGAAAGATTTTGTTCTTGCTCTGATTGGCCAAATGGCTTATTCTAGAACTATCAGTGTGGTTAGAGAAATAGAATTTCATTTTCAGAAGAACATAGCATGTAAAGTAGACCTTTGTGATGAGCCCTGATATACTCACACAATTTGCAAAGATGAAGTATAGTTCCCAAAGAAAAACCAACACATCAGCTACTACAGGATCCATGAATTTGTGCTGTAATATAATTTTCAGAGTGAAAATATTTAGGTTCAGATATCTACTGAGATATTCTTCACGAATTTGGCACCAACTGGAACTAAGTACATTTCAGAATATCACTTGCTGAAGGAACTTGATGCTATTAAAATCTTTGTCCTCAAATCATTTGCAATGAAGGTTGAGATTGGGAGATATAAAAGTGAAGAAATTCCAATCAATGTAAAATAAATTGTACTTCTTTGGGATGTAATGTGTGTCAATGAAAAAAATGACTAATGAGTATGCTATGCCATGGCAGGTCTGGAAATGTAGTCAATGCTCAGAAATGTAGAGTTGAGTAAGTAATATAGGTAAACCTTTCTAATCCAGGAGATAAGTCGTAAATGTGGGGGTTAATAGTTATGGTGGTTGGAATGAAAATGTCCACCATAGACTCATAGGGAGTGACACTATTAGAAGGTATGGCTTTGTTGCAGGAAGTGTGTGACAGGGAGTAGGCTTCGAAATTTCAGCAGCTCAAGCCAGGCCCACCTAGTGGCTCAGTCTCTCTTCCTTTTACCTACCAAACCAGATGCAGAACTCTCAGCTCTCCTCCAGCGCCATGTCTGACTGCGTGTTATTATGCTTCTCACCATGAGAACATGAGAATAATGAACTAAACCTCTGAGTCCTGTAAGGCAGCCCCAACAAAACGTTTTTCTTTTTAAAAGTTGTCGTTGTCATGGTGTCTCTTCACAGAAAAAAAAAAACTGAGATAGATAGGGAGAAAAGCAAACTCCAACATTGCATATTTAGCATATTTATAGTTCCTTCTTGGATATAATCCAATTTCAAGGATGACAGTCTAGCCCCTGGTTTCTGCAATCAAATCCAGGATTAGCAGGGTCCACATACAAAACAGTATTGAACATGGCATTATGTAATGCATATCAAGTGTTTAATAAGCCGGACGGTGATGGCACACACCTTTAATCCCAGCACTCGGGAGGCAGAGGCAGGTGGATCTCTGTGAGTTTGAGACCAACCTGGTCTACAAGAGCTAGTTCCAGGACAGGCTCCAAAGCTACAGAGAAACCCTGTCTCGAAAAAAAAAATCAAGTGTTTAATATAATTAGCATATAGAATATTCAGCCAATGATTCTATCATTGTCACGGTATGTATAGTGTATTATTGGGTACTTTATATATATTGTGAAAAATAGGCCTATTAAGGACTTGGTCCTGCCTCAACTTGATATGCCAGGCTTTGCTGATTCCCCATGGGAGGCCTTACCCTTTCTGAAGTGTCAATGGGGCAGTGGACAGGAGGAGGTGGGGGAGCAAGAGAAGGGGAGAGAGGGGGAACTCTAGTTGGTATGTAAAATGACTAAAATAATTTAAATTAAAAAACAAAATGAAAAATAGGACTATTTACATAGATATCAATACTTTATTTTAAACAAATTTCTAAGATGTGCCAAATGGTAATTTACAGAGGAAATGTAAGCAAACTTAATAACTAATTCCAAGGTTTATAGTCTTGCCTTTACTTAATGTTTCATTTTTTACTGTTGGTAATATCCCATAATACATAGAAAGGCAAGGTAATGTTAAATATATTTTTGTGAGCATGGTGATATTCTGTGTAGATAAAATATGAATTACTTATTAGATGAGAAATTTGATGGTCAAAAGCTTAAATGAGTATTTTTAGAGCTCTTTGTTGACTTGATACTGTCCCAGTTCTGTACAGAATGTAATGTTCTATTCAATGGAGTGAAAATATTGTTTTTAAATTGCATTATTGTCCAAGTGCATTCAAAATATCATGCTGTCCCCATCTTTTCTAATGGGCTACAACTTTTATAAATGTGTGGGAAACTTCAGGGCTGTTACAAAGCATAAAGTTTCTGATTTAGTGTAGCAGAATGCCGACCTCTGGGCATGGCATGGCCATTGGTCACTTCTTAGCAGTAATAAATACCTGTAGATGTGCACAATATGGGGCCCACTAATGGTCCCTCTTGGAAGAGGGGAGGCTTGTGGAAACCCACCACTCCTCCAGGATCTATCAGTAGATAGTGTTTGTTATAGAGGACTTACTCCTTAGTGGGGTAGCTGATCACTTATAAATTGTTCCTGTTATGTAGATGGCTCTTCATCCATACCCTTGTAAATAACTCCAATTGAACTCATTGATTTGCCAAGCTATATTTGGGTCTAATAATTTCGTTGGGCAACTGTAGGTGCCGTATATAAGATGAATAGATTCTTGTTCACAATCTACCCTGGAATAGTTCATACAGCAGCTAATGTTGTCACTGTGTCTGTTCAGTCTGAAAGGTAGTTTCCTCCTTATTTTTCTTCCAAATTTCTATCAATTTGTGTCTCCTTCAGACACTAAGGAAAGATGAACAAAGTTTAGGAAGTCATGGATAATATGTATTACCCATCATTATTGGCCAGTGATCACTCTGACGCCTCAGTGATAGTTATGGCACTATGGGACAGAGTTGAGAAACAGAAAGGGAAAAGCTGGTCCTGTGTGTAGTCTCCAAGGTTTTGGAATTATTGATTTGTAACGGAGATAAATCTTTTCGTGGAATACCATCATTACAATTTGGAAACGGGACTCAGTAGGTAAGGTGCTTGCACAAAGCCCTGGGTTTAATCCCCAGCACCACATAAAATCATAGTGGTGCAAACCTAAAAGTGCAGCCTTCGGGAGGTATCTCTTAACAACCCCTATACACACACAAAAATGAATTAAAACCAAGGGAGTGTCTCAGAAGTGGAGGTGGAAGGAATGCAAGAGCCTGAAGATGGGCAGGTGGGGGGCATGTTGTGAAATGCTGTCTTTAGGGATAAGTGTGCCACCAATAAATTGGTATTCATCCTCGAGGACCAAGCTACTGTCAGATGCTTCCAGCAACTAACTAAAAATTCTTTTTTTTTTCATTTTAGACAAAGTCTGTCCTGAAACTCGCAGAGATCTATATGTCTCTGCATCCCGCTTGGATTAAAGGTTTGCTCTACTACATCTAGTTCAAAAATTCTTAAATTGTCTCAGAGAAAGCCTGAAAAGTATGCATTCATCATGAAGAAATGAGGTCAAGGAAAGTCTTTGAACTCTGGATTCTCATAGCTATACCCCACCCCACCCTGCCTTATTCTAAGCCAAAGATTAGACTTCTAGGGTTCTGTAGGAGACTCCTGTTTTCTCATCTGTTCAGAACCACCTTCCCAGTGTTTTAGTGTTCGTGACATTGATCCGGACCCATGCCTTATTCTTACCCCAACTAATTGTCAGTGATCATACAGCAGAGTATTAGTAAGCGACAAAATCGCTTATGTTAATAGACTGAATGTGTTTCGCAAAGTCTATCATCCTTTCTGGGATTTCACTTTTCATATTACACATTTAGTACTCTTTGATATTGTTAATCCATAGGCAGGAATAACTTTTCATGCAAAAATTAAAAACAACGAAATAAGCCAGTCACAAATAAATGATTCCATTTACATGAGGTACATAGAGTATTCACAGAAACAGGAAGTAGAATAGTGGTTGTCAGGGAACGTGAGAAGGAGGAAGGGGGAAGTTAATGTTTAATAGCTACAGAGCTTTACACCCTTGTAAGATGAAAAGCGTTCTGGAGATGGGTTGTGCAACAGTGGATGTGTGCAAGAGTAATGAATTGTACGTTTAGAAATAGCTAAAAATGGTGAAGCATAATTTAGCACAGTTCTGTTTCCTTCTCTTTGCCTTTTATTCAGGAACTCTTTCTTCACTTTCCTCCCATCCAATCTACTTTCCAAATGCAACTAGCATGGTGAATCTAAGCATCATAGTTCTCACTGAAAACAAGAGGATATGTCCGTCTTCTACCATGACACACAAGACTCCTCACCAAAACCCCTTATCCAACCTCACCTTTTCTCACACTGCCCTACTTTGAGCCTCTAGAAAAGCCACGCCAAATAGCTTATTTTTCCGAAGGTGAGATTTCATTATTCTTGTCTCAGGCTAAAATGACTTCCATAGTCTCTGGTCTGCCTGCTGAGCACCTTATCCTTCCTAACCAAGCTTTACTATCTGCTCTGGAGAGCTTTTTGTCTAAGCAGAACACTGACTCTTTTGCCCCACCTCTCTATGTGCTTAAAGCACTACAAGATTGTAGGTACCATGTTGCATCGCAAAGGTTTGTTTATATGGCTGACTCCTTCAGTAGACCAAAAGGACCTGAAGGGCTCATTCTTATTTAAAAAAAAAAAAAGGTCAGAGCACAGTCTAGCTACCTAGTGATTGGATTTATTCCCATATGTTCAGGAAGTAAATGGACATAGAAAAAGTGCAGCATAGATCAGAGAGTTTTTATACCTATATTTCCACTAATGCCATCAATAAAAAGTCTTAAAGAAGCTCTGCACTGTTGGCATGTATCACATACCTATAATCCCCCCCCCTGAGTGTACAGAAGCAGGAGAATGATGAGTTCTGTGTTGTCATGGCAACACTCAGACTTCTATTCAAGGACAGAAGACTAGGGGTAGCCAGCCTCTAATGCCTTAAAGGACTATGACTTCCGGCTCACTCACAGACATGGAAGAGCTTACTTCTAACTCTGAGACCAGAGTGATAGTTTTGACTAGGCTTGCCTGAAGAAGGATGCGAGGTAGGAAGGAATATGGCATAGCAGTGGGCAAAAGTCACACAGGAAAGAAAAAGGTTGATAATAGTTTTCTTGTATGCATTACTGAATTTTAGCTGGGTAGTGTTCGCACATGCCTTTAATCCTAGCATTCAGGAGGCAGCGGCAGGTGGATCTCTGTGAGTTCGAGGCCAGCGTGGTCTACAAAGTGAGTTCTAGGACAGCCAGCACAGTAAATTACACAGAAAAACCCTGTCAAACACACACAAAAAAACAACCCATGTAAACAAACAAAAAAATACAAAACAAAACCCTGAGCTTTATTTGTGTGTGTTTGTGTACAAATACTATTTTGCCATACTTTAAGCATATTAGTTAGTCATAGGTCGCCTGGGTTGCTGGAAGGCTTAAAATGTGTAACATTGTTTATATGGGAAACTTGTTTCTGAGTTGTGAAAAAAGAGCAAATCTGTGAAACTTAATGGCAATGAAGTAGATGTACGAAAGTGAGTAGTTCTGATTGTAGAAAATGTGGTCATGGCATTGTGTAGATGTAAGATCACAGCCATTATGATAAAATTATGCTGTTCTTGTGCTGTAGTGCCAAATGGACCATTATCGTGATTTGCACTAAATTCTATAACAAGTTGAGAAATGCAAGTTTCCACTTTAAGGTAGTCTCATAAAGGGTCCATCATCCAGCACAGCCTATGGCTTGTCATGCAACTGTCCTCAGGACACACGTAGATCATAAAAGTGAGGCACCTGCTCTCCAGTACTTTTATGGAGGAATGTCAGACTATGAAAGTGACTCACTGTCTTTCAGTTCATCATCAGGGTAAAATATTTCTGAACATGCAGCAGTCTTCTCTAGGACCCACGCTGTATAGACCAGATGCATCAAAAAACCCACATGACCTAAAAGCTTGTTTCAGGCTATTCCCCTTTCCACATCCTAAGGTTTGTGATCTGTTGTTTTGCAGTCGAAGGTTAAAAAGCAGTGTGCAGGCCCTTAGAGGAAGCAGTTCAATCACTGACACTACACAAGGCTGATGAACGAGTCTTTTTAAAAAATGCAGAAAGCTTTCTAAAATTCCTTTTAAGAATCACCCATTTTCCTGTTAGAAAAACAACCATGGCATCTGTCAAATACTAATGACAGCCTGTCAATCATACAATAACCCCACCCCTCTCTGTTTTCAAGAGCTTGTCTTCTTAGTGTAAAATTAGCTTTTAACTATTTCCAAAGCAACAGAATTATATTGCTGCTACGTGTGACTGAAATGTGTGACAGGTTATTTGGATTGTAATTCCAAGGCCCCAGTTATGACCTACCAGCTAACACACTCTCCTCATTCAATAGAGCCTTGTGTCCACATAATGTCAAACAAATGGTAGGGCACTAAACAAATAATGAGCTGATTCAGAAACCTGCAGAGTGTCTCAGCTTGTGCTACTCTGTAAGCTGAAAACATTAAATTCCTCTGAGAACACAGCCAGGTCTGCACCGTGGCAGTCCTGTGATCTAGAGGGATTGTCTGGGCCATTTCCCTCATCTTGTCTAGCTACATAGTACCCAGCATGCTGAAAACATTCATTCCCTAAATATTTCAATGACTGATAATCAAAGCCTCACACGACTTTTTGAGGTGAACTAAATTCAGCTAATTCTATCAATATTTTAATAACGTGTTTCACAAACATCTAAAGGCGTCACTACATAGATATTAGCAATATTTTTTAAATGTTACTCCAGGAGTATCTTTGGCTATGGCAAATCAAGAGGATTGCCCTGTTTGCTTGGTAACTTAGGACAGGAATGAATTCGAACACGTAAGTATTAAAAGGACTGCAGAGAGGAGCATAAAGGGCTGGTGTATTTAGGGGACACAACAGAGGTTCTGAGGCTTGGATCCTGCCTTTTAACATGGGTGAAACTTATCTTCTCTATATCTGCTTCTTTGCATCATCCTTGCATCCTTCATCCTTCCCTCCAATTTCCAACAAAATGCATGTTGAATCACTGCTCATTCCCAACATTCTCATCAAGACTACTAGGTTCACTGTCACATTTAAAATGGGCAACTTTACTAGTACAGCAAAAATCAGACTACTATATTTGGAGAGAATATATTATATTTGCTATTTCTTACAGTAGTGGTATAATGCTAGGCATTTCTTCTGCCCTTGCAAGGTGTTTCAAGTTTCTTTCTCATTGTTATGCTGTTGCTGTCATTAGTTTTGAGACACATTCTCATTATGTAACTCACACTACCCTTGTACTTATCATATAGTGTAGGCTAACCCCAAACTTAAAATCCATTTGCCTGGCCCCATAGAGAATTCGAAGCTAGTGTGTACTCTAGAGTGAGGCCCCATCTCAAAATGATCAAAAGTAAAGAAGAAAATAAGTGTAGTAAATGTGAAATGAGTTGGCACATAGAAAGTACTAGTCACAGTGTGCAGCACAGAGTCAGCATTAAATGTTAGTTATTAAAAATATCATTCTAATGCCAAATCAAAGGGACCAAGATATGTTATAAAGGTCAGGTAATATTTACCTCACCAATTACATTCATAGAGTTTTGTCCTTAAAAAATATCTTAAAGGGCTGGTAAGGTGATTCAGCTAGTAAAGGGGCTTGCTGCCAAACCTTATTATCTGAGTTAGATTCCCTGGAATATATGTGAGGAAAAGAAAGATCCGAGTCTGCTAAGTTGTCCTCTTACCTCCACAAGAGTGCTGAGGTAGTCATACAACTCTCCCTTGAAAAAAATGGAGAGAGAGAGAGAGAGAGAGAAAAGAAAGAAAGAAAGAAAGAAAGAAAGAAAGAAAGAAAGAAAGAAAGAAAGGAAAAGAAAGATTTTTAATGGAGGCACTTAGACATAATCAATTCCTCATTTTTTTATTCACAAAATCTTGAGAATCTAGTGAAAATTCATGGAGCCTCTCCAAGAATAACAACACTGTAGTGCTTTGAATACTATCTCCCCAAAAGATGATTTCACAGTGTAGTCCCCAGAACCCGTGAACATGATGTAGCTGGAAAAAAAAAAAAGAGCCTTCACAGATGTCATAAATTCTGGATCTTAAAATAAGGAGATCATCTTGGATTTTCCAGGTGGGTTCTAAATCAAGCAGCAAATGTCCTTAAACACATAGGGAAAGCAGAAGTGGAGGAGGCAATGAAAGAACAGGCAGAGATGGAACTGATAAAAGTAGAGATCAAAAAATACTGGCAGCCCCACAGGCTGGAAGCAGCCAGAAACATATGCTCCCCTAGAGTTGACTCAGGAACCTTGACTCCACTGAAACCTTGCTTTGGATTTTGTTGTTCAATCCTGGGAAGGGGGGAATCTCTGTGTTTGCAAGTCACCAACACTGTGGTCAATTTTAGAATTACAGTAAACTAACACATGTCCAACAGACATTCTCCAAGGTGCGGTTTTCAGGAGCCCAAGTAGAGAAACATTGTTCAAATCCTCTCTTATCACTCAGTAATCTGGAAGATGAAGATAAAATCATAGTTAGATTTTGGTTTTGCAGAAGGGGAACTGATGACTGCATCCCAAAGAAACTGGTGAGATGAAAACCAGCTAGATCTCAGGTACCGTAAATCTGCTACCTGAGCCTTGCAAACCAAAGGGTAAGGCTAAAAAGCTCTCCCTGTACTCCATCAGCATGGGAGTCCTTCCTGCTTCTCCAAGAGCCATGCTTTTCCCTACTCAAAGATTTCCAAACTAGGAACATACTCACCTTGAAAAAAATTTAAAGGGTGCATTTAAAGAGATAAACAAGTCTCACACAATGGTCATGGGCACATAAGTGAACCAGTGCATTAAGTTTGGAAACGTGACTTAAAAGATATACTGTGCAGATCTCTTTGTCAGAAGAATAAAGTAAATGAGATTGAGTAAAAGTATCACCCACCATGGGAGGCACCAAACTTGAAGGTAGGTCTAGAGAAAGTCCCTGTTTTGCCAACTTGGGATTTAGGAGACACTATCATTTGGGTCCTGATGTAGGTTCTTTACACAGACATGTTGAAGCCTTAAACCCCAGTATCTGTGATACGAACTCATTTGGAGATAGGAGCTTTCAAGACATCAACTTAAGGTGAAGTCACTGCAGTGCATTCCCCTACCTAACTAAGGCTGCTGTACTTCTTAGACGACAAGGCAGAGCTCCCCGAAGGGGATAATACCATGAGGAGATAGAGACACCCAGAAGGCAGATAGTCAGGTGAAGATGCAGGCAGTTGGAGTTATGGTGCTACAAGTTAAAGAAAACCTGGGGCGCCGGGCGGTGGTGGCACACGCCTTTAATCCCAGCACTCGGGAGGCAGAGGCAGGCGGATCTCTGTGAGTTCGAGACCAGCCTGGTCTACAGGAGCTAGTTCCAGGACAGGCTCCAAAGCTACAGAGAAACCCTGTCTCGAAAAACCAAAAAAAGAAAAAAAAAAGAAAAAGAAAACCTGGGGCTACCAGAAGTCAGAAAAATCAAGGAAAAGTTCTCCTCTAGAAGCTTCAGAGCAAGCCTCGTCCTGACAGCAGCTGGAGTTTGAACTTCTGGCCTGAAAAACTGTGAGATAGTATCTTTCAATTATTTTAAGCCAGAAAGTCTGTTCTTCTGTTACAGCACGTCAAGAAAATGAAAAGAACACTGTTCGGGCTTTGCATAAGGCATTTACTGAATAACTAATAGCCAAACACTGTGCTAGATCCTGAGGAAATTCGAGATGAAACAGGTCCTTTTCTTTCTCCCAAGCAGGGTTCAATTTTCTTTTTTTTCTCTTTTATTTTACTTTTATTTTTTAAAAAAGAAAACAAACTATCTCTTTTCATTTTACATATTAATCCAAGTTCGTACTCTTTCCCCTCCTCCCATTCCCTCCACTTATCCCCCCACTCATCCACTCTTCAGAGAGGGTAAGACACATTGCTTTGGGGAAGGTCCAAGGCCCTCCCTACCATATCTAGGCTGAGCAAGGTATCCATCCAAAGACAATAGGTTTCTTAAAAAAGCCAGTACAAGCAGTAGGGATAAATCCTGGTGCCACTGCCAGTGACCCCACAGTCTGCCCCAGCCATGCAAATGTCAATCACATTCAGAGGGACTAGTCTTGACCTATGCTGGTTCCTTCCCTGTCTGGCTGGAGTTGGTGAGCTCCCATTAGCTCAGGTAAACTGTTTCAGTGGGTGTGTCCATCATGGTATTGACCTCTTTGCTCATATTCTCAGTCCTCCCACTCTTCAACTGGACTTTGAGAGCTCAGTCCAGTGTTCCCATGAGGGCCTCTGCCTCTGTTTTTATCAGTTGCTGGGTGAAGGTTCTATGGTGATATTTTTTTAAATTTATTTATTTATTTTATTTTATGTACATTGGTGTTTCCCCCGCATGCATGTCTGTGTGAGGTTGCCAGATCTTAGAATTACAGAATGTTGTTAACTGCCATGTCGGTGCTGGGAATTGAACCTGGGTCCTATGGAACAGCAGTCAGTGCTCTTAGCCACTGTACCATCTCTCTAGCCCCTCTATGGTGATATTTAAGATATTCATCAGTCTGACTACAACTGGGCCAGTTCAGGCCCCCTCTCCTCTATTGCTTAGGGTCTTAGCTGGAGTCATCCTTGTGGATTCTTGGGAATTTCTCTAGTGCCAGGGTTCTTGCTAACCCTATAATGGCTCCTTCAATCAAGGTATCTCTTTCCTTGCCCTCATCTCTGTCCTTCCTCCATCTTGACTATTCCTTTCCTTCTGGTTCTCCTCTACCCTCTCCTTCTCCTCTCCTCTTCCCCTTCCTGTCAACTGAAGAATGGATAAAGAAAATGTGGCACATTTACACATTAGAGTACTACTCAGTAGAAAAAAAAACAATGACACTTGAAATTTGCATGCAAATGGATGGAATTGGAAAACACCATCCCAAGTGAGGTAACCCAGACCCAAAAAGATGAACATGGTATGTACTCACTCATAAGTGGATACTAGCTGTAAACAAAGGATATTGAGCCTATGGTTCATGATCCTAGAGAAACTAAGTAACAAGGTGAACCCTAAGAAAAATATATATAGATTCAGCAGGAAAGTTTACAGAGACAAAATCGCCTGACAAAATTGGGAACATAGGAGTTGTGGGGAAAAGGAGGGTGGCAAGGCTCAATTTTCTATAACAGGATAGGAAATGTATAAGGATCTACATGTGCCTTTTCCCAACCACTGACTTATCAACCCCATCTTTATTTTCTTGGTAGTTCATGTACAGAGGGTGTGTAGACATCCTAAAGGCCTGATTTCACCTACTATTTCTGACTATTTCACATTTATCCAGAAATGTCATTCACACATCTCCTTCCACATCACATATGACAAAGATGTACAGCTTTCATTTTCTTCCCTGTCCTTATGATTCCTTGTGAATTAATTCATATTCCAAATAGCATCTCCTCTCCTCTAAAATGAAGAGCGCCATATCTGCTTTATAAAACCTAGTGCAGGAACCACACCGTGGCACTGTTTCATTCTCAGAATTGTAATAAAATGCACAGTTCATTTTATGTCACAGTATAAAGCATTCACTTTATGGTTTATGGTGTGTGTGTCTGTGTCTGTGATGCACATATAAGGCTAATTAAATGTTAATTTCAGGACTTGGAACATAGTTCAATGGTGAAGCACTTGCCTAGCATATGGGAGGTCCCAATTTTGATCTCCAGGAAAACACACAATCAACCTTAGTAATAGAAACTACGTCTTACACTTTAGATCCTTTCTGCTACATGGCACAGACCTTGGCAGGTTGCAAAATTGAAGCTAGTTGTTCTTATCCCACTCCCATATTCATGGTTACAGAGAAATTGTTTTGTGAGGCTTCGAGGATGGAACCCAGGGCCATGAATATGCTAGGCAAGAGCTTTACCACTGAACTCTATGCCCAGCCCAAGACCTCATTTTCTGTCATGTTATGCATTTTCTCCTCTTCCCACTCACTGTAATGTACTTTTCTCTTGATTCTTGTCACATCCTTGCTTTCATTAGTATGATTACTGAGCATGGCAGATACTAACTAATAAAAAGTATATTACCCTGAAGTATGACCCCTCGAAATAGCAAATATTCACTTGTGTGGGCCACCATGCCCACTTTGCTTTTTTGTTTTATTTCATTTTTTGTCTTGCACCAGTGTCTCACTACCTAGTATAGGCTGGTCTAGCACTTCCTATGTAGCCTGAGTTGCCTTTGTACTTGTAGAAGTCTTGACTCAGCACCTCTAAGATTGCAGACATACCGCACTATGCCTAACCAGCAATCAGAATTGTATCTGAGATCAAAAAGTCCTTAACACAACCATAAGATGTATACAGAGTAATTAACCTAGTGCAGTCCCATGCAAGGTCCCTGACTATCACTTCAGTCTCTGTGAGCCCCTATGAGGCCAAATTAGTTGATTCTGTGGGCCATGTTCTTGTGGTGCTCTCAACACCTCTGGCTCAGACAATCTTTCCTTCCCCTCTTCTGTAGGATTTCCCTGAGCTTTCTCTCTTGTGGGACTCCTAACAGTGGGAGTAGGGGGTGTTCCTGACTCTTTAGCCTTGTCTTGCGACCATTTTCCTCCTATTGGGTTGCCTCATCCAGCCTTTATGTGAGGGTTTGTGCCAAGTCTTACTGCAACTTCTTATGCTGTGTTCAGTTGATATCCTTTGGAGGACCTCTCTTTTCTGAAGGGAAACAGGAGGAAGAGTGGATCTGGGAGAGAGGCAAGGTGTGGCAGAAACAGGGAGGAGTGGAGTGGAGGAAGGGGAAGTAAAATTAATAATAATAATAATAATAATAATCCCTTAACACTAGCTAGAATTTAACCTGAATGACTAACTGGCATGCAGCGGGTAAATGCTTTGGGGTAGAGATTGTGAATCCGTTCATGTTCATTTCCTTGGTTCCCACTGACATATGTTGAGCATGTACTCTTTGCTTAATGTGCCACATATTTTCTTTCATGTGGTTTATAGCAACCCATGAAGAACATATTGGCACGCTAATTGTAAATAGAAGAAGACAGAGAGTCAAGGAATGATAATAACTTGTCCATGGGCTGACAGCAGCAAGATATCAAAATTAGAACTCATTTCTCACACTTGTCTATTTCCAAGTTTTTTAATCAGTCTTTAATTCCACATTGTCTTATTTGATGTGTTCTATAAGCAAAGAATGCCTCCTACATACAAATGTCACTCAGTGTCTTATAGGATGATGGAGAAGTAAATACATTACCACTCCCTTATTACATTCTAAAATCAACAACATGCAGCATGTTCAAGCAACATTGGTTGCGTGAATCCACAGATAATGTCACACCCTACATAGTATGCACCCTATTTTCTCCTATGCATCCTAATTTCTCCTATGCATATATAACTATCATAAAGTTTAGTTTATAAATTAGGGATAATATTATAATTTACAGGTAGTATGCCCTCCATAGGCTCCTGTTTTATATAACTGCTCCTCATCTAATTTTTGGAGGAGACTATGAAGCCTTTGAGACTGTAGGACACCTAGAAGATGAGACTTTTGATGGGGATCAACTGGGAATGGTGTCAAGATTATTAGAAGGATATGCTCGGTTCTGACCCATGCTCTGCTTTCTCGTTTCTTTTTTTTTTTCTTTTTTAAAAATTTTTTTTTTACTTATTTTAAATTGTGGCTGCAGTTTCCCCTCTTTCCTCTCCTCATCTGCTTCTGTTCCTACTTACCAAATTCCCTCTACTTTTTAGGAAATGGCAGGCCTCCCATGAATATTAACAAAACATAGCATATCAAGTTGCAATAAGGGCACTATCAATAGGACAAAATGACAGCTACAGAATAGGAAAAGATCTTCACCAACCCCACATCCAACAGAAGGCTGATCTCCAAAATATATAAAGAACTCAAGAAACTAGATGACAACAAACCAATAATCCAATTTTTAAAAATGGGGCACAGATCTAAACAGAGAATTCTCAACAGAAGAATATTAAAAGCCAAGAACACTTAGGGAGATGTTCAACATCCTTAGCTATCAGGGAAATGCAAATCAAAATGATTCTGAGATTCCATATTACAATGGTCAGAATGGCTAAGATCAAAAACACATGAGACAGCTCATGCTGGAGAGGATGTGGAACAAGGGGAACACTCCTCCATTGCTGGTGGGAGTGTAAATTTATACATGCTTTCTGCTTTGTAATTCACCCTCCCACAGCTGTGGATGGAGCAGTTCCAAGTACTGTCCCTTCTCTACTATGGTGGACTGTACCCTCTTAACTGTGAGCCAAAATAAATATTTCCTCCCTTAAGCTACATCTGTCATGTGTTTGGTCAAAGCACTGAGAAAAGTCACTAATATGCTAAGTAAGAATTTAGCCATAGTACTTAACAACAAAATAGAATAATTATAACAATAAACTACGACAAAACCTTTGACACCAGTATTTGTGCATTTGGGAGCCTTTGTTAAGCAAAATGGTATCCACTTAAATACAAACAAAGATGATATGACAGCCAATATTATTAAGTTCCTTACAAGTCGGTAGCTGAAAGGATAATCATGTTCTGGGCAATAAGGAGAAGGACAATGTGAAACTTTCTTATGTTACTTTAAATCATACAACTTAAAGCTTATGAATTTGTTTTTATCAATCAGGATCTCATCCTCTGCTCTACGCTGACCTGGAACTCACTGTATTGCCCACATTGACTTCACACTCATCGTGATCCCCTTGCCTTCACCTACCAAGTGTTGGTATTACAGCACAAGCAAGATGGTCAGAGTGAAGTTTTTATTTATTGAAAATTCTATCGTTTTCTAATTCTCCTTGATCTTGTGGAACTAAAGACATGGAAAACAAAACCATGTACAAGGGGTGATTACTGCATAGCATGACCATGTCCCCAAAGAACTTAAACTCTATTCTCCTAAAAAATGTATTAGGTAGCCACTGCCTCACCGGCATGGCCAGGCTATGTTGCACACTGTTCTATCCAGGACTAAGGAACAAGAGTCATGAGGGCTGGCGGGAAGGAGAAACTGACAGTGCTCTCTCACTCTGACAGACACTTCCTTGTCAATGAAAGGTGAAAGGCCTATTTCCTTTTAAATGTCTGTTTTCCCTTCTCCAGCAGTAGCCTTTTGTTCAAGCGGTGTGTACTGTTAGCCTTCAGTTTCCCAGGAAGCTGGCTCTTTCATTTGGCCGTATTATGTCTGTGTTGGAAAAGAAATCTCTGTGTTGCCAGATCTTGCCCTGTCTCACCGTGAGAAGTTTCTGTAGGTATGTCTGACACTTCCTCTTTGCTTATAGCATCCCTAAAACCCCACACACTGAGATCTTCTCCAAATTTTACATCACCTGCAAACTTTATGCTTTCCTTTTCTATATCTAGCAACGAATTCTCCATGAGGGGATATAAAATTAGCCTTTTATACGTTGCCGTAAACATGTTCCAATTATTCACCCATGTATTCCTGTAACACAGACTTTGATATACTGTAGATAGATATTAGTCTTAGAAAAAGAGACATACGCCATTTTCCTCAAAGATCTCGTCGTGAGAGATACAACTAGATAGGCTGTCTTAGTTGGGGTTACTATTGCTATGATGAAACACCGTGGCCAAAGAGGGAGAGGAAAGGGTTTATTTGGTTTACAGTTCCATATCACAGTTCATTATCAAAGGAGGCCAGGATAGGAACTCAAGCAGGGCAAGGACCTGGAGGCAGAATCTAATGCAGAGGCCATGGAGGGGTGCTGCTTAGTGGCTTGCTCCCATGACTTGCTTCCTCAGCCTGTTTTTCTAGAGAACTCAGGACCACCAGACCAAATATAGCCCCATCCACAAATGGTTGGGCCCTCCACCCTCAATCACTGATTAAGAAAATGGCCTGCAGCTAGGTATAATGGAGACATTTTCTTAATGGGGGTTTCTTTCCTCTCCAAACAAGTTCTCTCCTCTCATACTTTAACTTGTGTCAAGTTGACCTTAAACTGTCCAGCAGCACACAGGCCAATACAATACAGTAGGAAATGGTTTGCTTTATATTCCATGTATGGCCACAATACCATGGGGACCATTAGACTACACTAGGAAGACTTCACAAGGAGGTAAAGGCTAAGCTGTCTGAAATTACAAGTATAGAAAAGAAAAGGGGGACGAGAGAGACAGAGAGAACAGTATGTTCCAGAGCACTGGGACATGAACAGGCACTTAAAAGTAACTGCTCTGTGTCAATAGGGCACAGAGTGTGCACTAAGAAGAAGAGTGAAATAATCTAGGTATAAGGCCTGCCAGTCAAGTTTGAGCTCTATCCAGAAAGGAATATGGAGCACTCCTGAACGCTTACAAATAGAATGGTGATGGTGGATCTCAGAAAATAACACTCCTGAAGTATGGCATCTTGGCACACTGAATAATATCCATTAAAAGAGATTCAATGAGCCCTAGAAACCAAGTCTCATCATTTCCCTCCTGGATGACTGATTAAAAATGGGTGATGAAAGACGGGAGAGTTTTAGAGATCTGTTGTGATTCCAGCTTGGTAATTAGGCAATGAGATCAATGGTGATATCATGATATCATTCACAGTGACAGAAGATGGAGGCAAAGGCACATAATAGTCATGCAATCCATTCTATTGTTTCAGAAGGTCATTTGATACATAGATCTTAAAAGAAATTGAGGAGATGGTATGTTTTTCGGTATCACTTCTCACAGTGTTCCTTATCAATTTTTGAGGCAATAAAATATCTTTGACTTCTGGGTTGAAGATGTAGCTCAGTCGGTAGTGATTCTCTGACATGCATGGAATTCTGGAGCCGATTCCAGCTCCACATAAAACATGTGTGGTACTTCACAGCTGTAATCTGAGCCCTCAAGGAATGGTGGTAGGGGGATCAGAAATTCAAGATCATTTTTGGCTACAAAGTACGTTTGAGGCCAGGCTGGGATACATGAAACTTTGTCATTTGTGGGCTTCTAAATGCTCAGGACACTGAAAATAACTTTCAAGTATCCTTGAAACATTTTCATAGAGTGTGCCCTCCTAGCCCAGTCCGAGTCCTCTTGACTGAGCATAGGTGCATTGTAGCACTTGCAAACTGGGATAGATGCCACTGTTAAAATATTTCTCACCGGGTAATAAAAGATCTAAGAAAATCAAGCTTGGTTCTTGTCAGTCTTGTTCCCTAGCAAAATACCACATATGCACCAAGGACATTGGATGGCCTCCAAAATGTCCTAAAGAACAAGTTCCAATTGCTCTGGGTAGCATTCAAGTTCCTCAATAATTTGTTCTAACCTTACACAGCAAAATTCAACTTTTGGAAGCATGCATAAAAACTGCCTGCGGCAATTAAGCCAGTCTACTTTCTTGTAGTGCAAAAAGAAGCCAGACATTTTTAAAATAGAACTTTAATAATGTCATTATTTATAGAGGCAGAAAAGTATGAAACTTTCCTCACTCATCATAAACATCAAAACTGACAACTGCACCACATATTAACAAGGGAAAAACAGTCAATTTATTGAACCAAAAGTTATGAGGGCAGGTTTTTCAGCAATGAGGAACCAAGAACCCAAGGAAAATTTGTCGATACTCAGATACAGTGGAGGCTATGTATTTATGTACAAATGAGATTGGACAAAAAGGAATTATATCCTAGAAATAGACTGAGGACAAGCCCAGTATGGTCTATCTATTTGGATTTTTCTTGAACTTTTTAGGTAGCCATCTTTCCTTGTGACTATGGAAGAAAGGAAAACGTGGCTTTTCTAGATTTTACAACTTGCTTTCCCCAAAAGGGGCTGTAGTTTTCCTGTGGTTCTCTTGAGGAAAAAGAATTGGGGTTGTCACTTTGAGGAGAATAAGAGGTGAGGAAAACGGAAGGCAGAAGGCTGGGAGAAAAGAGAGAGATGAAGAGAGACTGAGACTCAGCGTCTGCAGATTGCCAATCTCCTTCCGTTCAAAGCCCACCTCATGCTAAGACAGCACACCACACTTGACAATTTGCACTGAACACCTACTGTGCATCCTGATTGCTAATCAGAATTCATACAGCTATTTCCAATTGCTTTCCTACTTTGGGAAATGGGGTTACAGTGCCCATGTTTTCATAATAAAAAATGAGTGTGAAAATTATATGTGACAATCAAGAGAGAAGATATACAATGGAAGCCATTTGGCCATCTGAATTGTTTCAGTGAGCCCCCTGGGTAGTTATGTAAGCATTTTGTCTCACTACTGATAACGGAGGCTCTGGACACTGGGTCTGAATTGAGACTTCCTGGCACCATCTCATGTTAAGTATTTACTAGTCCTTTGCTATTTACGTTTGGACTCTGGGCTAAGGTTCTGTGGAGTTGTACAGCATTTGCGAGGTGTGGCCATGCTTGCTAACTATGAAGGTAGTACAAAGGAAAGCCAATGAGAGTGAGATTCAGTTCGGCCAAAATACATTTTAACAGAGATTAGCCCTTCTGTTGAGTAAGCTGAGCCCTAGTAAACTGATCCTGCTTTCTTCCAAAGAGCTATGGAAGTAAATCACCTTGTGGGTGAAACAGAGTTAGTCTTCTTTCGCGAGGGGATTTGACGTGTCTCTGTGGTTTAGCTGTCTGCAAAAACCTCCCTGTATTTAACATCTGCTGTGTCTTCAAATTACCCTGAGCATTTTTCGGAGACTCCGTGAACATGAGCAAGAAACCCTCACTTTGTAAAGTGTCCACCTAAGCCAAAGGGACATTAATTAGATGCAGGGAGGGAGGGAGAGAGGCAGGGAGCTGGTCTTTGCAAAGGAAGTCAGTTTATTCCCTGGGAAAGAAATGAAACATGAGTTCGGGGCATAGACCAGAAACCTTTTCAACTCTCCCTGGATAGGCTAGCAAGTGAGTGGAAGGGATAGATGACATGGTAAAATGGGAGGGGCGAGATAACGAGTCAGAAATTTCCTGCAACCTTGGGAGCTAAGGTGACAGGGGTCACAAGCACTTCAGAACACTTCCAAGACATTCAGGAAAACTTTCTCTGCAAAGAGTCAGATACGAAATACTATTCAGACTTTGTGAACTCCGTTTCTGTAATCTCTGCAATGACTTACTGTTCATTTCATCCAGACTTCTAAAACGTGAGCTAAATTAAACAATCTGGAGTGGGTTGCCTCCAAAGACATCCACTGAGAAATAATCTTGGGCCAGTCCTTATTCAAGATGTCCTTGTTCAAGACAGCGTTTGCTTAAACCCTGATTCAATTTCAACTTGAATACTTATTGAACAACTATGTTTAAAAAGGCAATAGTTTCACTGGAAGCCTTGGGTAAAAGGAGACAGGATTCAGAATGAGGAAAAGACTTAGTGTGGCCCTCACCAGCAGGCAGAACTGTTTGGAGAGGGAACATGTTGAGTAAATCTAAGGATCTGTGCAAAAGCTATACAAAGTGAAGAGGGAAAAAAAGGGGGGGACCACTGGTGAGTGTGATTTAAACAGGACACTGAGCATCTGGCCAAATTCAAGCTGGAGAATTCCCCAGGGAGCCTTGAATGCAGACCCAAGAGCAGTCTGGAAGCTGGGGTCAAGGGGAGGCAAATGCTGAGGGTTTTTTTTCCACAAAGGCAGAGAAAGTTCTGGGGTTTGTATTATAATTACCAAGCATTGGAGGCAGAGCTTTGGGAATAAGTGAAATCTCTGCAAAATGTAACTTACCTGCCTGGTATCCATCTAAAATACCTCATAAGGTAGACCTTGGTGCATGTAAAGAAATTATGCCTGAGAAATTGGAGCCTGGGGACCCTGGGAGTTCTGGAGCAGAGGATGGAGAGGTTGGCAGTGTGCCCTTTTCCCTCCCCCCACAAGAAGCACTTTTCCCTGGGATGACAAAGCAGGCTAGGAAGGTAGAAGCGAGGCAGCACGGAAAAGGCACTTGATAATAAGCCTTTGAGAATGCAGAGGAGGGGCTCCCCCAGATGCTGACTGAAAAGACCCGAGGGCAACAAGTCTTAAGCCAAGATCAACTTGTCAAGATACGAAGAACAATGCTTTCCCCCACCCAGCAATAGCACAAGGCTAGGGGGGTTAAGACAGGATCAATTCTTGGAGCCTAACTGGGAGGGGAGCAAGGGGCAGCGTGGGTGGTAACCACACTAACCACAGGTGTCCTGAAAATAACCATTGAGTTCCTTTCCAAGGTGTTTTCTTAACTGTTGTTTGATCTGAAGCTCACAAGACAGTAGGATACTAAGACAGGACAGTGATTTTGTTTTTTTTTTTTTTCAGAAAAAAAAAATTGAGGCTCAGAAGGGTTAAGCTACTTGCTTAAATCTGCACAGTTTATGTAAGTAGCATCACCAAAGATGGCTCTTTTTTGCTGTCCCCCACCCCATCTTGGGTCTCTGTGCCCCCCCCCACTTCTCTCTCAGCTCAGTTCACTTTTGTTTTGTTTCTTTGAGGTAAGCTCTTGCGAATGCAGGTCAGCATAGCCCCCAACTTCTGACTCTCCTTCCTCTACCTTCCTTGTTCTAGGATTATAGGTGTGCTCAACTACCCCATCTTTGGTTTAGCTTTTAACTGACATCCTAATTGTACACATTTATGGGATATAATGTGATTTTTTCCATGTGTTCATATTGTTTAATAATCAAATCAGGCTGTTAAACATAGCCATCACACTATAAACCTACCTTTTTTTGTGGTAAGCACATTGAAACATCTAGAACTTTTGAAATATATGATGCATTAGTGTTAACTATAGATACTTTGCTGTGCAATATGGCACCCAAGTCAGTTACTCTCTCAATGTAATTTTGTAGGTGATAAACAATGTCTCCCTACATTGCAAGTAACATAACCAAAACTGCTTTTCTACCGGCAAATGACTGGCAAAGCAGTACATGCTTGGAAGCCCTGTGGTGGTGGAGGCTCACAACTTAATCCTTGCACTAGGGAGGGAGAGACAGGCACATCGCTGAGTTTGAGGATATCCTGGTCTACAGAGTGAGTTCCAGGAACCCCAAGGCTACACAGAGAAATCCTGTCTTGAAAAACAAAAGAAGAAGAAGAGGAAGAAGAAGAAGAAGAGGAAGAAGAAGAAGAAGAAGAAGAGGAAGAGGAAGAGGAAGAGGAAGAGGAAGAGGAAGCTTGGAAGAAGTAACCCAAATGGGAGTGGAATTGGTGAACACAAATAGCCAGCTAGACAAGAATGGTGGTTAAAGTTAGGAAAAACAAGCCTTTCAGAGAATAGTGAGCGAAAAAGACTTTTACAGTGAAATAGTTCTGAATCCAAAGTCTGTGGTTCAAGGAAACAGAAACCGGAGATTTGCAAAAATGCTGAAGACAACCAGGGAAAACTGTGAAGATGGAGTCAGGACAGCTTGAGTTATCTCAGGCAGAGAGCAGTCTAGAGGAAATCTTTTTCAAACTCTTGCCTCAAATCTGATTTAAATGCAAAATAGGGTTATAAATTACTCAGTTACAACAAAACAAAACAAAAATAGTGTTATGAAACACAATTTCTATACCCTCCCCCCAGACCTTTACCTACTATTTAGTATATGCTACCCCTAACATGTTCCATGGAGAGCAGACACAGCAGCTAAGCACGCATTGTCAGCACCTCCGGGGAACCTGCAGTTGAGCTGGCTATACAAAAAAAAAAAAAAAAAAAAAAAAAAAAAAAAAAAAAAAAAGATTGAGCAATGTGATAAGCAATCTGGCAGAGATAGGAACTCAAATGACAATGGAAAAAGGAAGCAATGTAGGATCCTGCTGCTCACCCAGCTCTAGCTCTGGACACCTTCCCCAGAAGGTGTCCTGCACAGCTCCTATAGGAGGAAAGAAGTGATCGTTGAAATGCTGGAAACACGATATTGCAGGAAACACGACACTTGGTGAAATTAAACACATAACATGTGAAACATAAGTCGCGGCTCTATTGTTCTGTAGGGAGGTAAAAATTGCCATTTTAAACAATCAAACTAGAAATAATGAACCATGAGGAATTAGGAACTACATCCTTCCCTCCCAACCTGACCCATTCTTCTGGAAAAGAGACTATCACAGAGAGGGTTGGACCTGGTGAGATGGCAGATCCCGTAAAGTTTCTCGCAACAGAAACCTAGCAACCTGATATCATATAAAGGTGGAAGGAGGAAATCCACCCCACCGTGTTGTCCTCTTGCGTCCACAAATGGCACATGACACAGCATATAAACACAAAGTAAAAATAATACATACAATTTTTTTTTAAAACCTGGGGGGTGGGACATGGTATTTGTGAGAATGTTTGGTGGGTTACTACCACCTGGCTAACAACGTGACAGCAGTAGCTGTTTGGAACGTCAAGAGTCCACACATTCATGCTCTCTGATCCCAGAAACCATGTGAAAAAAGTTCATCCATGTAGAGGTGAAACCTTTCGCTCAGGCTCACCCTGGACTAATTTTTGTCATGCAAGAAGTTGCTAAGGAGGAAACCACAGTAGGAACAAACAAATATACAGACAGTCAGGATGGAATGGAATATATTATAAGCATCTCAAGTACTTTTTTTTTATCCATTTACTATCCACTGTACAGAAATTACCTGGATTTGCTTGAGTTTTAACCAAGTAATTTTTACTCTATCAAAATATAATAATACTGGGGCTAGAGAGATGGCTCAGTGGTTAAGAACACTGGCTCCTCCCCTAGAGGAACTGATTCAATTCCCAGCACTCACATGACACACAGCTGTCTGTAACTCAAGCTCTATAAGGAATCAACACCATCTCCTGGCCTATATGCATACCAGGCATGCATGTGTGCAGACTTATAGCCAAATAAAATAAATGAGTCAAATTAAATGTATATAAACACTAATGATGCTATTGCTAATATAGCTGTTCTAGTATGCACTGCGTTAGAGAAAATTGTGAATACTTACAAGTCCTCAAATCCCTTCCCCCCCATTCCAACATCCCTTCAAGATGCAAGCTCCATAAGGACAGGGATTTTGTTGTTGTGTTCACCAAACATCTCAAGTGCTTGCACCCATGTCCCGTGCACAGCGGATGATCAGTAAACATCTGTTCACCCTGTAAGCAAGCAAACTGACACTTGAAACATTGCATTGATCTAATTTCCCACAGCCATGTTAATCTAGTTTTAATGATCAAAAACTCTCCTTGTTTCTTCCATTTTATGAAGTTGCCCTCTGTACCATGTATTCACAGTTTATTCCCAACAAGAGTGTCTTAATAGGCCAGGAAATCTTGTTACTCCCAAGGCTCCATCTTTGCACCTGCGTCCTCACCGCACGCTGTGAAGCTTGTGGAAATGAGGCCCTACACTTAGAAATTTGTGCAGGTATTCCGACATCACCTGAACTTTTTCAGTCAAATCGGGAATCTACTCACTTCACCTAGAGGTGGCATCTGCTTAAGAAGTTTCAACATGATGAGTAAAACCGTCCCTTGCTTTAGATTTAAAACTACTCAGTAGAGACAGTAACTCTTAGACAGGCTCATTGACTCACACCTTCCTTCGCAACACTCAGGGGATAAGGCACAACTTGAGTTTGAAGCCAGCATGCATGGTCCCTATAGGATATTCCAGACTAACTTCGGGTACACAGCCCCAAGCTGTTTCACAAAGAGAAAGAGCAAAAAAAGAGATAAAGTAGATGATATAGATATATCATACATACAGTCCAGGCACTCTGGCTAGCTTGCTGTCTGCATCATTACAAAGAGCAGTATGAACTAATATTTGCATATGTTTGTTAATTTATCCTTGCCACCATCCTCTCAAATAAGTCCTGGCTTCCATATTTCATTGCATTTGGTTTTGTTTTGTTTGTCTGAGACAAGTTCTGACTATATAGTCTTTGGTGGCCTAGAATTCTGTTTTTAGACCATGTTGGTCTTGAAGACATACCAATCCACTATCCTCTGCTTCCAGAATTCTGGGATTAAAGGTGTGTGCTGTCACACCTAGCTCGTTTTATTTTATTTTTATAAAGTGTGTGTGTGTGTGTGTGTGTGTGGGTGTGAGAGAGAGAGAGAGAGAGAGAGAGAGAGAGAGAGAGAGAGAGAGAGAGAGAGAACTGAATTATTTTCTTTCATCTCACTATAAAAGGGCTGGGATTACAGATGCATTCAACAGATCTAGGTTTTTATGGGTTTGCGGAAGGGAGACCAAACTCAGGTGCCAACATTTGCTCTAACGAAGAAAGTCATCTCCCCAACCTGGTACCCATATTTCGGGATTGAAGTAATGAGGACCCAAAACTTTCCAGAAGTCACCTAGATAGTGAAGAGCATAAGAATGACAAAGGAAATGACATCTTTGAGATTTTGAAACAGCCAGTGACTCCACTGATCAGGGCTACAAGAGTGGATGAGGCGAGCCTTGTAGCTAGGAGTTCTTATTCCCTAGACACTCCTCAACAAATCCATCATGCTGCCTCCTGGAATGCCTATGGCAAATGAAGTTAGGGGAGTTAGGTGACTTTGCTCTGCCAGGCTTCATGGCAGGATCTCATTTTATTTAATCCTTACAACAACTCCTTATGGCAGAGAATTTGCCTTGATTTTATAGGGAAGGAAGTTGAAGTCCATGATGATTAAGTAATTTACCTCCTCATTAAATTGTGGCTCTGTGTTGGAATCAGCTTTGGGTGACTAGAGAAAGTCTCTATGCCCTTTCCACCAGAGCTCCCAATTATGGCTTACTATTTAACCCTTCCTGGGTTAGGTATTTACATTCTAACAATGGGCTTCCTGTGTGAATTTCACAGGACAGTGGTAGACCTGAAAAGAAGGCTGATTGGGGCCTGCAAGGTGGACCTGTCTTAAATCACACTAGAGTGGCATTGAACTGCCTTTCCTAGAGTTTCAAAAGTAAAGCAGCAAGCCGGGGAAGATAAATCTCTCCTCCAGCCATTGCCTTCTTCCCCTCCAACTGGGATAACAAGTCTCACACACTCTGCTAACTACAAAAACAGAATGCAGAATCAATCAAGAGTTTATTTGCAAAGGGTAATGTCAGAGGGTGAACTTCCTGCTAACTCGGTACATTTAACATGCTTACTGGCTCAGCTGATTGACTTCCTTCTGACTGGCTCTCAGAGATTTTTTTTTTAAATCACTAGCTTCAATAATACACCCCACGACCTTTTACAGTATAGGTTTTAATGTGTGTTCTTCATACTCCATATATCCCTCTTGGTCCACATAACCTAGGAATTTACAAACAAACCCGACTTAGAGGTATCGTCAGGCTGGACTTTTGCAGAAATTCAAACTGCTGAGGGAGATACGGTATTTAGTTAAAATGAAGTGAAGCCCTGCATAAATCATAAAGAGGTGAACCCAGGTTAGTCAAACAGGACCCTCGGAGGTATTTGGGGAATAGACTTGCAGGCACTTTTATTTCCCTACATTTGATTTAATTCCAAAATCCTGAGGCTCACAAATACCCCAAGAGTAACTTGGCTCTCCAATGCTGAGCAGGTCTTGGCCCTGGAGCAGAGTTCTGGTGGTGTTTCCTGAATTCCCACATTGCTGTTTTCCACACATGGATCAGGCTTCAAACTTCCTGTGTCTGGATTTCTCTCTCTCTCTCTCTCTCTCTCTCTCTCTCTCTCTCTCTCTCTCTCTCTCTCTCTCTGTGTGTGTGTGTGTGTGTGTGTGCACGCACATGTGCCCTTTGGTTCCTGTCTTGCCTGTCCTGTTCAGACAAGGTTTCTCTCTTCTGGCCAGCTGGCATCTTCATGTTTAGGGTTTGGGTGCTCAGAAATCAAGCAGAACCTAAATTTGCGGGGCTGCCCTAGAGAAGGCAGATTTTCAGCAATTTTTTAATTTGTCTAAGTCTGTTTTCCAGGGGTTGAGGGGGGAAAGGGGCAGAACTGTAGGTAACAACATAAATATGTGGGATTTATCTGTCTTAGAGTATGTGCTTGGTTCTGCTTCTGTTCCTAAACACATTTCAATGATTTCGTTGTTCACATGGCAATTAGAGGAAGATATGCTCATTTCACACTCCCAGCTACTTGGTGGGTGGAAGAGAAGTCATTCAATGCAAAAGACTGTGGTTTTATGGCCTTTAAGAATATGGCAGGCATCGAAAAATGCACCTCCCTCTACTTTCTGTTTGTCCTGTAGGTCAGGCAAAACTTTAGATGTGAAAGACAGACTTTTCATTAAGACGTTCATTAGCTGACAAAACTTTAAAAACGAATTTTTTTTCATGAGGCACATATGACTTAAATGTCTCTTAAAAAGACAGAAGTCCTGGCAAGATAGCCTTCTGTGGCCTATGGTAGGGCTCTAGCTGCCCTCTTTACATGAAAAAAAAAATCTTCTCTTGGTACTGTACATCACTGCATTGATTTTTAAGGGCGCGTAAGATTGAAACATCGTGCAAGCATCACCACTGTCTGTTTCCAAACTTCTCATGCTTCGAAATGGAAACCCTTCCTCCGAAGCACTCTTTTCTCAGGCACACACTTACTCCTCCTCCATTCGCTTTCCCTAAGAATCTGCATCCTGCAGCTCCCACATACAAGCCGAAGCACACATCTGTCCTTGCCGTGCTTGCTTACCTTCATTCCGTACAGGATCTCTAAGTGTGATATTGATTTTTCACGGAAATTTTTTTTTCAGCACAGACTTTCTACACTAGAAGAGGAATTTCATTTTCTGAAAAGGGTCAAGCAGGGTAGATAGCATGGAGTGAAGAATCTTTAGTTTGCAGATGAAAACGTCCTTGGGTCCCCCCCCCCCTTATAGTAAGATGCTTCTTAATGTGTAGTACTGCAGTTAGCCAGTATCTTTATACAGGTGTTTTACAACTAGTGGCTAATTCTCCTGGTATCCCCCAGAGGGCTTTCCATGTTTTATAGGCAACTCTGGAAGACATGGGGATGCTGTAGGGATTAGTTAAATGTGTGTGGCATAGTCTGCTGTGTAAACTCACTCCCCACTCTCTTAACTTCCACAGCTTTTTACCATCAATACTGTTCATGTAGCACTTAGCAGACACTTGCTAGGTGCCTTCTCATGTGTATGTGCTGGAAGGCAGGAGCCGAGTCTCATACCTTTTTGTTTTTTTTTTAGTCCCATCCATAATAGCACTTCAGTCTATGTTTGTTGATGTTGCCCTCTCCTTCCCTTTTAAGTAGAGCAGGCAAGGCAGAGCTTTATAAATTCAAACTCACTTTAAACAAACTGAAAGGTTTTCAGGGTAAAAATACAGAGGAAGTCTTGCGTGGCAGGAGAGGAGGAACCACCTAAGACCTTAAGACACTTGGAAGACCCCAGGGGAAAACAGAGTTTACCTAAAAACCTGCTGTTTTTGCCACAGGCTAAGTCAGAAATGACTCATACGTCGCCTGCTTCACCATTAAAATTTCAAATTGTTTGCGAGTCATATCCAAGGATTACACGTCTAGGCTCCAATGGCAGTGGGAAAGACGTTTTGGAAGTGTTTTAGAGGGCAACGTTCAGTAGTGTCAAAAAATAAGTCCCCAGGCTTTTGCTACTTCAATTTAGTTTTCTCTGGTGACACAAGATTGGAAAGTGGCCCCGTGGTAAGAAAGTAAGTGAAATGGTTTTTCTCAGTTAAGAACCAAGTGAAAGGAAAGGTAGCTGTCCTAATATGAAAGGAAAAACATTTAAGATATGTCATTGAATAAACAAACCCAAGGTTGGTGTGAGTGCTGACCCTACCTATAAGAGAGCAAAAGAATACATCCTTGGACACGTTCCTTCTTGTCTTACTTTCATCTTCCCATGCGCATATTTTACTTTTTCCATTTTAGCAGGATTGTTGAACTAACAAGCTTCCTTTTGTGGTTACGATCAGCCACCATCCCTCAGGATAGTCACTTCACTTTTAGTTCCGGGTCCGTGTTTCTAAGTAGAGAACAACCCCGTCTCATAAACTAGACGCTTCTGCATTTTAAATGCTCAAAAAAAAAAAAAAACCACATTACTTTACCCCAAAGGAAAAAAAATCACCCAAGTAACCTCTCTTCACACATAGAGTGAATCCTACTCAGAATCCATTTTGCCAGGCACCAGCCTCTGAATCAGCAGCTTCTTGGAGAACCCACTGTACACTCTGCAACAAGCCTCCCACCTGCTACCTTTCATATACCCAGAGGGATGTTTGGAGACCCTAGTAATCATGAAACAGTGTTTTGTTTTGAGCATACCTTCTTTGGGTTGCCTTGATGCATGGCATCACCCAAGGCTCCCATTGGGTAGGCTGGAATTGGATGGCCCTCTTTCATGGCATGACTTCATTATAACAGCACTGAATGGATGGGAGCCTTTGTACTTTTACTTGTTTCCAACTCAAATGTTTTCTAAGAAGTACAGATCTGTAGAGAATGGTGGTTTCCATGGAAAATCTTTGCTCATATCTGTTTTTCAAGTTCACTTTGGTAGTACACAGCATGATTTCCTCTTTCAGCATCAGCACCACAATAGCTTCAGGTCGTGGTGAAACTGCAAAATTGTTTGCAAAAGAAATCTCACCCACCCTGGTTAGAAGAGGGGAAATTTATTATTCTAACTGCAGGGAGCCAACTTCATATCCACCCTCAAAATTATAGGAAAAGAGGAGGCTTTTCAAAATAAAACCACAGAACTTACACAAGCCTGGATATAAATGCTTAAAACAGATGAGCTAGAGTCCCGACCATGTGTATCGTATAAGTGCGGACTGATTTATAGAGTTTTTACATTTCATTTTATATTCGCATTTGTACCACTACAAGCCCCGTTCATGCCTAAAGCATTTTCGTACAGATAAGAAAATTTAAGTCCTCTAAAAGTCCCACAGCTAGGTAATATGTGCCAGAGCCCAGAAGGAACTCTTTCTTTGGTTCAACTTCCTTGTTGCTTTGCTCTCCCTTTACTGCTTTTTGTGTTTTCTTTTACCCAGATGTTATGATGTAGATTTCAGCCCCTCATCCCGTGCTTCACGATGCAGTTGTACTCAATTCTCTGTGCAATATGAATTTTTTCGCAGCCAGGAAACGTGAGCACCACATTGACACTTCATGTCCTTTCCCTTTCCAGGTTTAGTGGAGAGGGAACAGTTACCTATTCGCGGAGAGTCAGACCGTGCTTTAAATATAAAGTTGTATCCCAGTTGGCAAACACACTGTCGCACCCTTTCATGAGACTAAGAAGGCAACCGTCTCGTCTACCTATTCTCAGCAGGGGCTGGGGGAGCTCAGAGAGCTAGACAATAGTCACTTGTTTAGTTTTATTAATTTTGAGGGCGGGTGGGATCAAAGTATGTGATTGGCGACTGAAAGGGCCAATCATGGGTCAAGAGCAGGCGTGGCTGGCCAATGAATAGATGCAAAAGAATGGTGGGTGGAACCTACTCAGGGCCCGCTCTGCCAAGCAAGCACTCCCAAGAGGTGGAGCTTCCTCTGAGCCCCGCCCATTTCCTTGTGCCTTAGTGGCCAGACTCTAGGAGTGGACAAGGACCCTGGTCGAGATTTGGGGCAGGACGCAGGGGAGGGAGGTGTAGGAAGGTTGAGGCTGGGGAGTGGGGTGATGGAAAAAAAGAGGGGGATCTATCTTGCCGACTTTGCCTTGAGTGGGTTGCCAGTTGGTCAGAGGAAACCCGAGAGTGGCGGGGCGGGCGCGCTGGGGTGGGGGGGAGGCGACGAAGGAGAGCTACTCCTTCCTGGATTTGTGGAGCTGGATTTGCCTCCATGCTGCTTTTTCTGCTTTTCTACGATTTTTCTTCTGCCCGCGAGGGGGCAGGGAGCTACGCTGACTCTCCCATGCTACTTTGCTGCGCTGTCGCTGTAGATTATTAAAGTCTTTGTAAAAACAATAACAACAACAAAACAAACCCCGTTTCTTTCTTTCTCCCGCTTTAATTCCTGCAAACACTGTTGGCACTACCGCCACCAAGTCGAGTCCAGCGCGTGGGAGGACGAGAGCCAGCGAGTTAACCCGGCTCTCTCCTAGACTCCTGAACGCAGCGGATCAATTGTTTAAAAGTTCCCCGCCCAAAGGCCGCCTCTCCTCCTGGGGCACCGCCTCCTCCCCTTTGCCCGCCAGTGTCTTGCGGGCTTCCCTCCCGCCTCTCGCCCTGCTGGCCCCGCCCTCGGCCCTGCCCATTCCATCTTCCACCCCCCTCCTTTTGGGCGGTCCTAGCTGCTCACCGCCAGAAGAAAAGCCACCCGTTCCTCCCCCTCTTCTACCTCCCATCCTTTGCTCAGGAGCTGCCTTCATCGCAGTCACGCCCCTTCCTTCCAGGAGCTTTCTGGCTGCGTTCGCAGGTAGACCCCTGAATTACTCCTCCATCTCCGCTCTCTTTCGTCTCTTCTCTAGTTCTCATCGCCTTCCCCCACCACCTCCAGCCTATCTCGCCTCCCACTATCCGCTGCTCCACCCTCTGGCCCGGTATCCTGCCTGCCTGTCCACTGCCACCAAGGAGAGACCCGAGGGAGCAGCGAGGTGGAGAGTAATCGGGACCTGGGGCTTCCTCCCTACCCATCCCTGGCCTCTGGCCCGGGACCGAAGCCACTTGAGCCAGCGGAAAAAATCGTCACCTTGTCTTCATTGCCAGGGGTAGGAGAAGCGTCGTTACTTTTTGCGGGGAACTGGGGCAGTAGTCTGTGGTGTTGTGAACTTAATCATGCCCTTATTTGTGAGTAGGTTGTTATATGTGCCTGTGGGGATTGCCTGTACGTTCCACTTTCTTGGCTGTTGGCCTTGAGTTTTCCGAGATGTGCGTGAAGTTTAAAACAGTTTAAAAGTATGGACTCCTCTCGTACTTGAAGGAGGAGATGCTGGAAGGCACTACTCCGGGCGCTCCTTATTGTGTCCCTGGGTTCTTGTAGGTCCCTACTGAATTAAGGAACTAAAGACCTTAACTAAGTTAGGGACTCTGAGGTCTACCTTTTTAGTCTGCTTGAAGGTTTGTCCTTATCTCAGATAGCTAGATAACTTTCTTCTAAGTGCTTAGGCTTGGGGTAGGAGCTCACCCTCCCTGACCCCCAGGCCATGAATTCTTCAAGTTTTCAAATGTGGAAGTAAGGAGCCACACAGCTACTTGCTTTTGCGTGCACGTGTGTTTGTGTGGTGGTGGTGGTGGTGAGGTTTGGGAGGTGAAGACTGCCGTTATTTGCTTCATAAAATCAGAAGATTTTAATAAATAGTTTTGGAAACGCAGGTGTTTGTGTTAAGGTCCGAGCCTTGGCCATGGTACTTCAGTTCATCAATAGCAGGACTATCTTCATAGATAGGTAAAAATGAACAGAAGGTAAAGGTGGAGGGAAAAATCACACTTTCTAGATTGAGAGCAGTCCCTGATAATTGCCACTAATAAATAATAATATGCTAATAACTTGCAGCAAGGGACTGACTACAAATTAATGAAAGGTGAACGGAAAAGATTTGAGAAAGCCTTCTCTGTTACTGTCCCTTTCCTCCATGAAGAGTAGATGTCAGGCGACAGTTTAAAACTTCCTATGAATATAAACTTTTCTTCCCATAATTCATTACCATAATCTTTAGTGATGAAGAGCTAATGATAAGTAAGCTTTCTTGGGTTTGGCCATGTGAAATGTTCTTTCGCAGGCCAGCTTTTGTGAAGCGTCCTCAGACCTTTCAGTCCCATCATTCAGTAGCTAAGAATAGTCAGAAATGCCATTTTGGACATGGGGTAAATTGTCACCTACCTCCTACCTCTCTTGAGTTGGGCAAGAGCCACAAGCCCTGGTTGTGTTGAAAGACTTGTTACTGAGATGTCCCCAATCTATTGCTTATTCTTTAGGGAATAAACAATTTAAGTACATTTTAAGCTAATTTTCTTAGGTTGATTTTGATGATTTTAATTGGGGTGGGGGGGAGAGCGAGAAGTTAGGAAGGTAGAGAAGGGATGTGACCATGTTACATGGTGACAATTTTAAAGGCTATCGTGTTTCAGATCAGCTGGGAGGGAAAGGCTGGCCTGACCAAACAAAATTTTAAAACTGGCCTGGGACATTTTACTAGCCAGGTGGTTGTAGAGGAGTTGCATCTATTTACAGATGCTAACTCAGGTTCCAACTATTCTGTATGGGTTTGCCTGGTGTCATTTACAGACACTTTCTGGCGCTACATCATACTTCATTTTAAGTTACTTCTTTCTTTGGGAAAGTTTGTGTCTCTGTAAAATTGAACGTTTTCTTTTTCTTCTTTCTAATTCACAGCCTAGGTGCAAAGTTAACCTGTAACTCCACCTGTATGTACAGTAAGTTTTACATGGACATCGTAAATCCCTTTACTGGATGAGAAATAGTTTAGAAAGAGATTTTAGCAATTCGCAGTTGACATTGAGATATGAACCTTAATAATTTTTCATTTATGAAGTAAGGTTTCTTAGACTAATGCATAACTAAGGCCTTTTCTGAGGTTGATTTTTCTCCATTCTATATTTGTATAGAATGAAGCAGACTCTGGAATGCTAATAGGAAGAGGGGATAGATACTTTGACTTTGAGGTCCCATTGAGTGCCAGCATTCTAAGTGGGTACATCTGCTTCTGGGCCTCTCCTAAGAGCTCTCTCCCAGGGCCTGGGCCTTTTTAAAAGGGTGTCTTTGTAATTAAGCAGCCCTTCCCCCCCCCACTCCCTTCTTCTTTTGATCCAGTTTTTAGGCTTATTTTCCATTTGGAGAAAAGAGGAGTTTCTCACACCCTCCTGCTCCGCTCTTAACATTTCCTTTTCTTTATCCCAGAAAATCACACCCCACCACCAAGTTCTCAGGATGGTTTGCAGTTTTGTTTTGCTTGGGACAGAGGGAGAGTTACCAGTGAGGAGGAGTAGAGGATATATTCCCTATTGGGAAATACTTGTAGCCAGGTAGCCTCCTCCATGGAGACTGAGCATTTGAAATGCATGAGAACAGTCTATTCTTCAGGACTTTCTGGTAGAAATTGTCCTTTGCACCCATTAAGCCCAGCTTAAACCCACTGAAAGGGGTGGAGAGAGGTGTGTGTGGTCGGGTCTAGCCTTTTAGGATGGGAAATGTTTCCAAATCTCTTATTACATCACCTCTTTCTCCCATGGATTCACTAGGTTTAGAGATCTGTGTGACAAGTTAATTAGCTGGGGACTGAACCAATTTGTTTAGAATTGTGAGCTATTGATTTCTTGTCCCCAGGAATTTTTGTTGGTGTTTTACTATGATGTGTTGTCTTTAGCATTACTTTTCATTCCTTGTTGCCTTTTGTGGACTTTGGTCCAAAATCTAGGTTCCCACCCCCAAGTCAAAGGTTAGAATTTAGTTGCAGGAACTAAGGGGGCATTAAACAGGCTGGGACACTGCGTTTCTCTCCTCCGTGGTGGGCTTATGACCCTTTCGAAGGAAGTTGCCCTCTCCATATACAACACACACAATCTGAACAAAAAACAAAAAAGAAAGAAAGAAAGAAAATGAAAGCAAGTAGAAGGTCATTTGCTTTCTAAAAGCATCTACACAGATTTCCTTGAACAGAACTAACTTTCCTATTAAGTGTCTTTAAACTATGACTTGATAGGTTAAAATAATAATAATAATAATAATAATAATAATAATAACCATCTCAGTATAACTGGGCTTTCTCAGGACCATATTTATTGCATAAAGGACTACATTAATTAGCATTTGCTGTTTTGATTATTGCCTGAACTAAATGAGGCTATTATTGGGCTTTTGAAGCCTTTTGTTATATGGGTTGGAGCTAATTGTCTATATCATTCCGGCTTGTAATAATGCTGCCCACATTAGACTCAGCCCACACATGCTTGTAGGAAGGAGTTAGCATTACTTTCTGGAACAAACAGAGTTTGCAGATTTTGAACGTCTAAGGATGAGACTCTCCACCTCATTTAGGTAAAATACTTTCTTTCCAGTTATCATATTTGACTAGCCCAAGGACCTAGAAAGTTGTTTGTTATAGGTTTGTTTTACGTTTTTGCAAATAATGGCCACTGGTACCATTTTAAATGTAAGAATCTATGATAGGCTTTCCAGGTGAGCCCTTTGAGGAGAGGAGGCAAGATTTAGCAGGGTTTCCTCCACTGTAAATTGTGGGGATTGGACAGGGGGATTGTTGACAGTCCTCAAAAGTTCAAGCTTGTCCTTTGAGGCTTCACTAATTTGCTGTGCCTACCAAAATGAGGTGCAACAGTCGTTATAAATTACAATCTTGTACTCATCCTGCGTGTGTGGGGTGGGGTGGGGATGAGTCTGTCTGTAATAAGGTATCTATAGAAACAAGCTTTATAGTTTAGTGGTATCAAATAATAAAGCCAAGACTCTGTACAAAACTTCAAGAATCCCATTAATTTTTTTCCTGGTCCCTCTACTAATGTGCATTTTCCATAGTTTGGGTCGTAGGGGTATGTAATGTTGCCCTTAAGTAAGAACTTGTCACAGACCAAGCATTGTAAACTGCAATGGAGTAATGGAGTAAGAACCAAAGTGAGTGCATGGGAAGAATCTCACATTTTGTTTCCAGAATTCCAGGAGGGACAAATAGGTTCAAGTGAGCTCTAAACACTTTCTGAAATGTAGAAGTGACTCATTTGTGTATGCAGCAAACTCATTAATGCTATTCTTCTGACCTGCACTTACGCTCTGCCACTTAAAGAGAAACTAAACTACAACCCAATGTCTACTTGTCTAAATCATTGGAAATTATTTTTAAATTGCTGCATTATGATATCTCAAGATAGTATACATTTGGATGAACTCTGAAGGATCCCGATTGTGAAAAGGGCAGCAGGAAGGTCCAGATATGCTTGTCTGAGAGCTTCACAAATAATGTTTGCCAGACTGGAGAAAAAAGAGCAAGAAAACTAAAGTTTGTAGACAATTAAGAACACAGCATATA
The DNA here is from genome assembly GCA_028555095.1 of Dicrostonyx torquatus. Classification (NCBI taxonomy): domain Eukaryota; kingdom Metazoa; phylum Chordata; class Mammalia; order Rodentia; family Cricetidae; genus Dicrostonyx; species Dicrostonyx torquatus. The sequence continues at coordinate 5,983,025 of JAQHUG010000075.1, read as the reverse complement.
GCTACAGTTGAGTGGTCCACACACAAAGGGTGCTCTAATTTGAAATCTTTAGTATATAGTGAAAACTTAAGGTTCATGAACCTTAAGTTATTCTTTAATAAATAAAATATAGTCTGCGTGTGATACCTAATTTTGATAGACTCATTCCTAGTAAACTAATAGCTCTTCACACATTGAATAAAATTTTTCAGCCAAAATATAAATACTGGAATCAAAGTCTGTAGCATGTACAGCTTTCCAAGTGAAGTACAGGCAAATGCTTCATCCTTTGTGCTCCTGGGGAAAGAAATGCAGGTGGGTTTGGTGTATTTGGTAATAGTTCCTAATGCAAATCACACTGCTCTCTCTCTCTCTCTCTCTCTCTCTCTCTCTCTCTCTCTCTTTCTCTCTCTTGATTTGCTTGACATTTGTGAAGTCACTTTCACTCTTTCTCTGGCTGCCTGAAATGGCATTCATTAGTCTGTGTGACTTGAAGCCAGGATTTGGGATTCTCTGCCCAGCCCCTCTCTGACTTGCCATGTGACGAAGGGGAGCTGAATTAGCTGCTCTAAGCTTCAGTTACCCTTCTGGGAAGCGAGGATATTAATACTTCACAGAGGTGTTTAGGCATGCTTCATATTGGGCATATGCTTTGAGGTCATTGGATGAAAGGTGTTTGCATGATGGCAGAGCAAGCTTATTATAGGGTCCTGAGCAGGTGTTCATGTTTAATGAGCTTTTGCTCTCTTATAACATACAGTGCCCTTTGGTGCCCTATTGCCTTTCTGAGTATAATTAAGATTGACCCTACACTTGTGTTCTTGACCCTCTCAAACTTTTAAAAGCATTCAACATTTTTTCCTATTCTCTCATAGTTTGCGGTAAAGTCAAAGGACAGTAGTGACTGTCAGGATGAGGAGAATAGTTTGAGAAGCAGAGAGTTGGAATGCACCCTAGTGACCAGTGAACCCTTCAGAGCACCTTCAAGCTTGCTAAAAGTAAAGCAGAGTTTGATGCATCTGTGTTTTAAGGGAGAAAGTTTTGAGTAATACTTGCCTGTGACAAACACTGGTGATAGCCAGTAACTGAAACCCAGCTGTTGTAGTGTTTTGTGCACAGCTGGTTTTTATTAATGATGGAATATTTATGCTTGCTCTACAGTTCGTGGCTCATTTCCATGTGTATGTCAGAACTTAAATACCCCCAAAGGCAACATTAAGATAACATTAAATATAAGTGTGGCCAAGCTAGAAAGGGTGGATTTGGGGGGCATCTCACTTATATTTATTGGTGTTGTTTCAGATTACAATAACTGGTCACCTTTACACATTGATGATGATCTTTTCCCTTCTTGTAATATCCCATAGATTTTGATACTTCTGATAAGGACAAGTGATTGTTGCCCCATTTTATGATGCAGAGGAAACTGATGTATGTATTTTTTTTTTAAGAGCATTTTTTTTTTAACCAAGCACATGCTTCTCATTATCCGAGAGGCCTGGACTCAATCAGGAAAGGAGCAGAGAAACCACATAATTGAAAGGAGAATGACGGTGGTGCATACTTGGAATATTTGTGGGAAGGGGATTGCTGACATCAGAAAATGTAGTCGCCTGAGTGTTAACAGCATTGAAGAGAAATCAGCTTTCTGTGTTTCTGTGTATTGAGAATTATTTTAAGGCGATATAAATATGGGCCAGGTTTGACATCTTTTATGAAGTTGCCCTGGAAACTTTAATGAAGGTTGTTATAGAAAAGTTCAATTAAAAGTTCCCTGTTAGGAAGCTAATTAGCGCATCCTTTACTCATTTTAGTTGTCTTCCAGGGCGCCTATTTGCATTGAATTAGTGACATTCCCCGTCATGTGATAGCAAACTTAAGCTTAAAAAAAATCACAGATGAGGAAAATCATTTAGATACCATAGAATTTCCTCTGTTACCTTTGGGCTTTTGTTCAGATCTTTGTTTTACTCCGTTTATACAGTGATCCCATTTTAATTTAACATCCAGTTTTACCTTGTGGATCATGAGTTCTGAACCACAACTTACTAATGGGAGTTCTCTGTATGAACCGAGGAAAAACAATGGATCGGGACACAGCATTTTATTAAGGTAATAGTCTGTTTTCTTTTCTTCTATGATTTTCTTGTACCTTTTTCTAGCTATCCCCGCCTGTGTGTGTGTGTGTGTATGTGTGTGTACCTATATGTGTGTTTGCCTGGGTACATGCATATGTCAAAAAAGAGAGAGAGAGAGAGAGAGAGAGAGAGAGAGAGAGAGAGAGAGATCCAGATTGAGAGAGGCAGATTGTTTTCTAAAGCAAACAGTTTTTGGAACTAAGAAAATATTGATGACCCGCTTTACCCCCTAGGGCATTCTTTTTGCCCGAAGCTGCCAATTAGTATTGTGTAGGGCAGTGTGGTAAATTTTCTGACCCCGTTGTTTCTGTGAACAGGCTAAGCAGTTATTCCTTGGGAACATGAAGTGAAAGGGTTAGGGTGGGGCTAACCATAAGCACTGCCTTCCTAATAGTTTCTATTTTGCTTCACCTCTTTTATGGACAGAAATATTAGCTTCTGAGATTTCAGGGACGTGTGCAGAAGAATAGATGTCCTATAGAGGGATAAAATATAAGGTCTACTTTGAGCCTCCCTTCCCTCCACAGTTTGTAGGAGATGATCATTCTTAATACCTAGTCCCTGATGCTTTTTCCTTGTGGGCAATGCCTGCATTATGTTTCTTTGAGTGGGACAGTTACTTAGGCTATCTGATATGTGGCATAACTGATCTTCCTCTAGTCCTTCCTTGAGAATGCAGGCTCTAGAATCAGTTCTACAAGGCAACACAGTCAAATGAAGTTTGTGGGTTTTGCAGCTCGGCAGCAGGAGGAGGGGCTGCCTCTGTCTTTGGAGAGTGACTCGGGTTCTTTGGCATGAAGATATGAAACACTGGCTCTTATCCATGCACCTGCTGGGTGCCACACCTGCAGCCAGCACCTGAGCCCCACTCCGACACAAAAACCTGACTGAAGGCAAATGGGGCTCCTTTCCAAAGTCTGCAGCAAAATGGGGGCTTCGAGTTATGCCAGCACAACATCAGTGCGAGCTAGATGAAGCCAGTTGTCCTCCTGCTATTGGGGAAATGTCTTCATACTTTCTTGTAGGGGAAACACACTTACGTAGACAGACTGTTGGAGTACTCAGGGGATTTGGCTTTTTGAATGAGTTTCTTTTAGTTTTAACTAAAATTAATTTATACAATTTCTGTTGTAAACTGTCTTCTTCCAAACCGGACAAGAAGTCTGTGGGAGGGTTTGTCTTTTACCTGAATATAGGGCAGGCAGAAGTCACAAGATTTGGTTTCTGATTCTGACCCTACTGGGGAGCAACAATGAAACCTTGATCCAGTGAGTTAACATTAGCTATGTGCCCTGTGCTTGTGTTTCTCCAGTTGTAAAGTGGAGTTACTCACATCTGTCTTTACTTCCACCCACAGCTGCTGAGAAGGCTAACAGAAGTGGAAGAGCCATTGACTTCTTAGAGAGAAGACTGAGAAACTAAAGGTAATAATGATGTTAGTATTCTATGTCTTTCATATTTTTCTCATGTTGTATCTTCTATCAAAGTCCTTGGGCAGGTATTATTCACTCTTTATGCACTTATTGTGTACAAGGAATACATGGGTTGGTGTTTTAGGTACTGGGCTAGAAAGAGTGGACACCCATCCTATGTATTCTAGCAACTTGCACTTCCATTTCTGGCTCAACTTCCTGTGATTTCTGCCTGGACTCTTAGAAGCACCAATGAGGAGAATTACCTTCTTTTGTGTCTCTGAATTACTACTGGAGACTTAGATCCCTGAAGCAAGGGCTTCTGGATTTCAATTATATAGAGGAGGTGACCTGAGAGTAAGTGAAGAAATCTGTTTCACATTTACAATGTTTCTCAGATGATTATTTTCTTCAGAGGTCCATCATACTTTTGGCCTTGGTGAATTCTGTTCTTATTTTGTGGCCCAGCCCTGTCCCTTATAACTGTAGCACTTACACATATACCAGTGACTTCCAAAGATATATTTCAGAATGTTTCTGAAATCATGTTGGTCCACAAATTCGATGCCTTCGACTCAGCTCTCTGTATATCTCTGTTCTACAGAGGTTTTTAGATTAGGCCTACTTTCCCAAGACCTCCTGGTGACTAGGCTCGAATTATTTGTTGCTCTTTTTCTTCACCAGTGTCTTCTTGGAACAAGTGAAAGCTAGACACTTTTAGCTATAGAAAATGCTCACTAAATGTTGGTGAGTAATAGACTGTGATTAGTGCTAAAATTGAGCTGTATACAAAGGACCATAGGAACATGAAGAGCACAGAATTCCTTTTCTATGCTGAGCAGAATTCAGGGCAGTGAAGAAATGGAGCAGGATTAGTGAAAATCTTTGAAGGAGCGGCTGAACCCACTTTTCTGAGAGTTCTGGAAAAGAAGTGAAAAAAATAAAGAAATGGGCCTCATGCAAAGCCAGGGGTATCTCTGGTCTGCTGCCTTCCCTAACTAAAACCTAAAACCCGGGTGACTTTGTATGGTCAAATATGTGCTCTTTCTATAACACATTGACCATTTGAACAGGTGGCATTCATTCATATTATATTAATCCAGGGCACCGTTAAAAGTGCTACTCTCATTGAAGCTACAAAGGGAGGCATATGGGCACAGGCTCCTTGCTCATGTACATTCAGTTTTTTATAGCAACATACCCATTAGGTTAAACTGAAGATTGAGATCTCAAAACTAACAAATTCTGTTCTCAGAAAGTAACAAGCTGGGTCACTAGAACTGAATGTCTTCAAGCTGACTGTCAGATCGTTCCAAGGGCAAAAATGAAAGATGATATAAGCCATTACAGGCCATGAACCTGTTCTCACCCATCTGATGTTCTTACTAATTAGCTTCTTGGCCAAGTGGCAATTTGGGGCAAGTGCATGCAAGCTAGATTCCTAGGGGAGCCCACATTCCAAGCTCTGCCATTTCAAAAGCCACTGAGGTCCTACCCTGCTTCTCTTGGCTTTAGCTTCCCAGTGTCCCCAGAGCCCTGCTCTGACCTGGTAGAGAAATGGGGGCAGAAGAGCATTTTAGTAAGTGAAAGAAAGATTTCATGGGGCTTTGCTTTCTGCTACTTTTTTGTCCGTTTATTTTTTAAATGGATTTTCACAAACATTTGTGCTCCTTGACCCATCTGTTTCACTTGTGGGGTTGTATCATTAAGAAACAATATTGTATTAGGATTAAGATTTTATTAATATAATTAAGAAAATGTTTTTCCAAAATATGGCAAAAGGTTAAATCACAAAGATGTTTTAATGAAAGTATTTAAGCTAGCACAAAATTGGGAGTCATTTGACTCTCTCAGTTGGAAAGTGGGTAAGTGCATCTTGATATACTCATTCAATGGAATAGTACATGAACATTATAATATTTGTTATGCTGTCTATGCCAAAACATGGGCCAAAGGCTTATTACAAAATGAAATGTAAGATCCCATATACTGGGAATATTAATATTTCTTTGTGCTGGTTGTGATGGCTCATACCTGTAGTCCCAGCACTAGGTAAACTGAGTAGAATGATTGCCATGAGTTTAAGGTCAGCATGGACTACATAGTTCCAGGTTAGTCCGGGCTACGCAGTGAGACCCTGTCTCCAAAAACAAAACCAGGTGTTTTCCATTGTTTTTCACAGGTCTAACATTCAAAAATATTAACAGTGCTGAAATACTGAATTTCTAAGTGATTTATCTTCTTTATTATAACTATTTGCACACACTATATATATACATATATATGTATATATGTTCTTTATAAAAATAAAGTGTAAACAACAACACCATTGATAGGGAAGAGATTAAGGCAGCAAGGATCTAGGTAGATTCTTAAACCTTCTTCCTGCTTTTATGGATCCCTTATACTTTTTGTGAGGCATTAAGGGGTTAGATGTGGTACCATGGTCTAATAATCCCCTTTATAAATGGATGTATATCACAGGAAGAAAAGAGGTGGTAACAGGATTCACCCCACTACTGTGTGTCTCATTGACCCCTCCATTGTCTGCGTGATAATATTGTTGCCCATGAATATGATTGAGTTAGTTGCTTCAGAGCAATATAAAAGGAAGTGTAAGTGGGTTAAAAAAATGACCAATTCTGACCTAGGCATGGTGACTCAGGGGGTTAGGGTATCTACCTCTGGGAAGACTTGATTTCCATCTCCAGGATCTGCATGGGGAAAGGAGATAACTGCCTCCTGCAAGTTGACATCTGATCTGCACTTGCACAGCATGGTGAACATGACCACACACTGGTGCGCACGTGCACGCGCACACACACACACACACACACAATAAATAAACAAATAAATAAAAATAAACTAATTGAAATGTAATACATTTTTTAAAATAGATTAATGTCTTAGAAACAGATTTCTCACATGCTCGTCAGTAAGGGTTGAAAATTTCAAGGCCTTACAGTAATTGTCCAACGTGGTCTAGGCAATGAATGATATAGAAAAGAATTGATGCCCACTCTTCCCTTACCCATTATTTTTTGGGGAAGGGGGATTTGAGAGATGGGTTTCTCTGTGGAGCCCTGGCTTTCCTGGAACTTACTCTGTAGACCAGGCTGACCTCGAACTCAGTAGACCAGGCTAACCTCGAACTCAGAGAACTACCTGCTTAGGCTGGAATTACAAGCATGTGCCACCACTGCCCAACCCCTTACGAGAATTTTCTAAGCAGGAGCAAATGCCTATCTGGTATTCGAGTTACAGGACTGTGGGGCGTTAAGTGATCTCCTAAGAGTTGTCAAAATTCTGGCCATTGATGGCTTAAGAAACCCTGCATGAGTAACTAAGGTGCAAATAGGAACATTAAATCCAAAAACTTTCATAAAAAATTTAAAGCATTCTAGAAAAAAAAGCTAAATTGACATAATAATTATAGTTATAGTTAACTTTTATGAGATTTTACTGAGTGTCAGGATCCATGCTTCACACTTTACATGGAATACCTCTACTTCTCTTAATTTTGATCATAATCTTATATTATATGTACACCACTGATCCTAATTTCTAGGTGATGCTACTGTTACCGATACAGGTAAAGAAACGTGGATGAGGTCAACTAACAAAGACCTTAATTCAGGATTTGAACTTTAGAAGTGAGATTATAATGGAAGTGAAATTATAGAACCCTTGGCTGTGGGGCTTCTACTGTATCCCTACTACCTGTTCAGCTCAGTGACCTCCTATGCAAAGAGTTGAATGTGCGCTCTGGGTTGCAAGGTTTCTTGGGAAAGGTTGTGTCTACGGCAGAGCAGGCCATTAAGGGGCCCAGCTTGAGAGCACATGTGAATCTCCTAGGGCTTCCTGGCTCTGTTGTTGTTAGGTTTATTTATTTGAATGGGTGTTGGGCCTGGATGGATTTGTGCATGACATGCATGCAGTACCCTTGGCGGCCAGGAGATGTTGTATGATACCATGGAACTGGTGCTACAGGCAGTTGTGAGCTGCCATGTGGGCTCTGGGTATTGAACCCTAGTCCTTTCGAAGAGCGTTCAGGTTAATATAACCACTGAGCCATCTCTCCAGCCCAGGGTTATTGCTTTTAATAATGGTGTGTGCGTGTGTGTGTGTGTGTGTGTGTGTTTGTGTGTGTGTGTGTGTATATACATGTGATATTTTATTTACAAAGACATAGTCACAGAAATTTTGACCTGAATGCTTTCCACCTCTTTGGAAATAAAGGAAATAAAGTATGAAATAGATTGATCTGAATTTGGCAGAGAAACCGGTTTTCTAGTCTAGACTTTCCATCCTTGTTTGTGTAGTAAAGGGCAGAATGAAAGGAGGAAGTAGAAGAAGGGTTAGAAAGAAGACCTAATAGGCTTATTGCAAAATTCATTTGAAGGGCAAAAATATGGTTTGTTCTGGCCACCTTGTAATGTTGATTTTGCTGGGTCTTGGCTTGGGAAACATCAGAGCTCTTACTAATGTGTTTGGCTCACCTTCCAGGTATATGGGGAGAGGTTCATGGCTGCAAATGGAGCAAGAATTTAGCTTCATCTTGTTGCCTTGTTGTTACAGAAGAGCTGGATATATAGATTTTTTTTTTTTTGGATTTTTGAGACAGGGTTTCTCTGTGGCTTTGGAGCCTGCGCTGGAACTAGCTCTTGTAGACCAGGCTGGTCTCGAACTCACAGAGATC
>JAQHUG010000075.1:5936403-5974792 GCA_028555095.1 Dicrostonyx torquatus | reverse complement strand
AGTGCTGGGATTAAAGGCGTGCGCCACCACCGCCCAGCTGATTATATAGATTTATACTGCACTTTTAAAAACAGAGCTAGCCATTTCCTTTCTTTTCTGGTCCACTGTCCTCAAAGGCACTCTGTGTGTCCAAGAGCAACAAGGTTATTTTATTGATTGAAGATGATGTCAGATCCCTGGCAGTGGCATGATTAAAAGTGTGGGCAAATTAAAGGTTATGTAGTTCCTCCTATTTTAGTTCTTCGGCAGGAGGCAAAGGATCTTCCCTTTAGTTAATAGTGTCATGTTTTTCCTTAGCATGCCTATGGACATAAAGGTTATCAAAAAAGAGCCATAAGCTGGGGAGAATTCTATATAATTTTTTTTTTGTTTGTTTGTTTTCTCCTGAGATGATTTGCTTTTCCTGTAAAACAGAAACCAGAACAATGCGGTAAGAAAGCAGAAGAACACAGTGTCTCTTTGGTATTAGAAAGTGATTTGGGGTTTGAAAAAGATGTGAAGGAACTTGAACAAAATTAAGGGGGAGAAGAGATTTTGGCCAAGTAAGGTTTTCTCCAGTGAAGATCAGGGAAGCAGGAGAAAGCCAGTCTCAAATCAGCATGAAGAATCTCAGTAGTTCTGGAGGAGAAGCCTGTGGCGCCTTTCCTCCAGGGGCTCCTGTTTGAAAGCCTAGGGCCATTTTCTGGTTTCCGTTGAAAAGCAGGTACCTGTTTTCTCCAGAGTAGGACAACAGGAACATGCTGGTTATTTACCAGAGTTCTACTCCCAGTGTCACTTTGACTCCAACTAAAAGTTGTTTCTCTGCTTTGCAATGAGGGGAGACACCCTCAAATAATTACCTTGCAGATTGGAGAAAGTTTTGCTTTTGATCATGATTATACTTTGGACCAAAACAAGATGACAAGACAAATTTCCGGGTTTGTTCATTCCATATCTGCTCAGTTTATTTTTGGCAACATTGCAAGGAAATAATGCTAAATTAATCACTGTGTGGTTTTGTGGCTTTTTTTTTCAACTTGAAAATTTTGAAAAAGCTGCCAAAATACAACGATGCTCATGTGTTTCTTCTGCATTGCTATGCTTCTCACAGAGCCTCTGGTGTGGAGGAAAAGGTTGGGTTTTTTTTTCTTCTTTCTTTAAAATGATACGAATGAGTTATGACTAGGCCAGGATATGGTTCATGTGCAACCTTACCTAAACACAAACTCTTCAGTTTTACAGTAGCGTTGGTTGGACTTGGAGGGAGTTTTAGAAGGATTCAAAGCAGGAACTGTAAATGCAATGGAGTAGACTCCTTGGGCTGAGCCCCTGGGTCAGAGGAAGTGCCGAGAGATCAAACAGAGGCATATTCTGCTGCTGTTTTGAACCCGAGAGGATGTTCAGCTTTGCTCCTCTTGCAAGGGTGATTGGCTGTTAATCAGATTGTAAGCTCAATGAGAGCAGGAACTACGCTCTGTGTATCTCTGTATGACTCACTGTGTCTAGTAGGAGGCTGGCAAACGTCTGGAATGCTCAATATTCAATAAATATTAAATGACTTGGCTGAAGTTTTGTTTTTCTTCTGCCTGCCTGAGGCTGTGGCAGTAGAGTCAGGAGTTTGATATTCAGTGGTCTTTCTTTTTTTTCTAACTCTGGATTAAACTTTATAAGGTCTACCTTCCCTTCTGGTTGTAAGGTAGTTAAACTCACAAATCTATCCTGCTACTGAAACCAACTGAATGTTGTTTCCCAAGGTAACAGTGGTTGTGGGTATTTACCACCATCTAGGGTCCCAATAGGCATGGCTTTCTAAGGCTGGGAGACTTGAACACAGCAAGGGTCACCTCTTAGTCTTTCTGTCCTCTTGGAGACTGGAATGACCTCCTGCACACACCTGCTGCACAGTGGGCTTTCATTTAAAAGCCACTCATTTCAAAGCCAGGCAACACGGGACAAGACTTTCCCTTGGAAGGAGTAGGTTGTTTAACTGCTGGCTCGTGGTGGCAACTTAGAAACGACATTTTGATTTCTCCCTCCCTACCCTTCCTGAACATTTCAGAGTGACCTGTGGTTGGACTCTTGCCGGCGCTTACCCTGAACCTGAGTGTTAGGGGAGAGGGAATCTGCTGCTGCGGTTTCTGGAGCTGCTCATAAGCAAGAGTTCCCTATCCTCATCAAGGCTTTAAGCCTAAAAGAAAGCAGAAATAGGTATGAACCGTTGGTGTGCATATATGTGTGTGCACGTGTTTGTGTGTGTGAGAGAAAGTGTGTGTGTGTGCCTGTGGGTGTGTGTGCATTTGTGTGTGTGTGTGTGTGTGTTTGTGAGTGTGTATGTGTGTATGTGCTTGAGCACATGGGACCTGCATTTGTGCGTGCTGACCCACAGGAGTGCATGCCTATTTGCGTGTTCTGGATGGACGGGTGTGGCATGGGAGGGGGTGGCATACCTTTGAAGGTATGGGGTCTGGGACAGCTCAGTGTCTACATTCTCCTGCCTTGCGGGAGAGGGTTGGAAGTAATATTTGTCTTATCTACAAACATTCCTGTTTCCACCTTTTTTTCTTTTTTTGCTAGAAGAAAAGAATTTGGTAGTCATCTGTCCAATTTCAGGCAACAGAGGAGATTTTTATATTTCAGTCTTGAGTCCAAATCTGGCAACCACAGAGTGTCATGGGAGTGTAGAGGAATATGATTACAGGCTAATTTAGGTAGCCTTTTGGTGGTTAGCTTACACTTTCCCCCAAAATATGGATGAGATTCAAAAAGTTGGGGTTTTTTTGGGAGGGGGCTGGGAATGTAGCTCAGAGGTAATATGCTTGCTTGCCTAGCATGCCTGTGACCCTGAGTTCCATTTCTAATATTACAAAACAAATCCATCAATAAGATAATTATATATCTGAATAAAAAAAGATAAAATGTGCTTTTGGGAGGGAAGCTGTTGGGTTAACTTTTTCCGTAGAACAGTTGGAAGGCAAGTAGTGATAACCATCAAGAAAGAAGAAAAGCCAGAGGCTGAGCATGTCCATCTGCTGTCCACATTCTGGATGCCCTGCAGCCACTAAGGAAAGGGATTTTCAGAGAGCTGGGGGGTGACCTACTGTCGAGATAAAGACCTGGTAGGTAGAGTGCAGGATTTCCATTTGGAAACCCGACACTCAGTAGATTGGCCCTTACAGTGACTTTTTGTGTGATATGTCCATGCACACCAAGTTACTTCATTCAGATCTCTACAGTGAAAATCTAATGTTTTGGCATTGCTGTTTACTTGTGATGTTTAGCAGGACAGATTCTTTCCAGAGTCTTTGAGTGTCTGGTAAATCGATATGCACAGTCGAGCGTCAAGAAGGAAGGGGTGGTGCATGTGACTTGCCCTTCAATTTTTCAGATGAGGAAGCAGAGGTCATGAAAAAGGAGAGGTCATGGCTTAGGCTACCTTGTATATTGCTGTAGTCTTATGACGTGGATCTTAATTTGTGCTGCTGCTGTCTAGTTTTCAAGATCCATAGTAACTCTTTAGAAGAACCGATGGAGGTGGTCAGGCCCATGGTCATCATGTTGTTTCAGAAGGATGGTCTTGGATTTTTCAGTTTCTAAATGTCAGAGGTTCTTCCCCCTATTCACTTGTCTTGCCCAACACCAACAGCAAGCTGTCTTAGTGTCTCTCCTTGATGGCCTAAAAAGAAACATGTCAGTAACACTTGTTCAAAGCTATTTTCTTATTAAGTAATGGAGCATCCAAAATGGATACTGAAAAGATGTTTTTAAGATTATGTTTCAGAGTTATAGGCAATCTGATGAAAACATGACATGGAGGCGGGGTTAATTTAAATAGAGTACAGAGAGATGAAACTTGAAAGGGTCTTAGAAAACTGCCCACTTTGATCATCCTACTTGACTGCTCCTTGCTTGCCCACTCCTCTTTGAAAGTAAGTCAGGATTAGTTAGATCATGGTAAAAGAGGAAAACACTTTTTGACCTAAATGTTCCTCCACCTTTCAGTGCTAAAGACAAGAAGCATGGAATTAATCTACGATTTATGAATGCAATTCTCTGTTTTGTTTCTGTAATGGATTCCTCCCCTTCCAAAACACGTTTTCTTCCCCTTTAGAGGACTGATTAATTCATCACCTGGATGTTAAGCTTCCTGTTTCCCCTTCCCAGGTCAAGGGCAGCCCAAGTGCCCAATTTCTCTCTCTCTTCACAAAGCATCGCCAGCTATAGAGATGAGAAATTCTGAAGAACAGCCAAGTGGAGGAACTACGGTATTGCAACGCTTGCTTCAAGAGCAGCTTCGCTATGGCAATCCTAGTGAGAATCGTAATCTGCTTGCCATACACCAGCAAGCCACAGGGAATAGCCCTCCATTCTCCACTGGCAGTGGGAACCCAGGCCCTCAGACTGACGTGCTGAGTCCCCAGGATCATCACCAGCAGCTCGTGGCACACCCTGCTCGACAAGAACCCCAGGGCCAGGAAATCCAGTCAGAAAACATCGTAATGGAGAAGCAGCTGTCCCCTCGAATGCAGAATAATGAGGAACTGCCAACCTATGAAGAAGCCAAGGTCCAGTCGCAATACTTCAGGGGCCAACAGCATGCTAGTGTTGGGGCTGCCTTCTATGTCACAGGAGTCACTAACCAGAAGATGAGAACTGAGGGACGCCCATCAGTGCAGCGACTCAATCCTGGGAAGATGCACCAAGATGAAGGACTTAGAGACCTTAAGCAAGGGCATGTCCGATCCCTGAGTGAAAGACTAATGCAGATGTCACTGGCTACCAGTGGAGTGAAAGCCCACCCACCTGTAACCAGTGCTCCCCTCTCCCCACCACAACCCAGTGACCTCTACAAGAATCCCACCAGTTCCAGTGACTTCTACAAGGCTCAAGGGCCACCTCCCAGCCAACATAGTCTGAAGGGCATGGAGCACCGAGGCCCCCCACCAGAATATCCTTTCAAGGGCATGCCATCCCAGTCTGTAGTGTGCAAGCCCCAAGAGCCAGGGCTCTTCTATAGCGAGCATCGCCTGAACCAGCCAGGGAGAACAGAGGGGCAACTGATGAGGTATCAGCACCCCCCTGAGTATGGCGCAGCCAGGTAAGAGTTCCCTTTCTGTCATTTCCTGGCCTCATCCCCAACCAGCCTCTCCTGCTGCCTGTTGGGAAAGGGAAGGAATGGGCAGGTGTTTGATTTAACAAACTTCCTAGTAGCTGAAGAGAAAAGCAGTGCCTCATTTTAGTGTTGATGCGCTCTCTTGTCTCCTGGGATTCTGGAAGAAGGGTCAGTGTTTCTAATCTTGCGAGTTCTTAAAGGCCTTTTCTTAAGAAATAGAAGCAGAATATCTTGGACTTTAATAGGTCTGCAACATCGTATCACTTCCATCATTCACAATTCACGTTTTTTGTCTGTTTCCTGTTAGTTGTACTATCTCAGAGAATTATTGTGATACTTTTTGATACTAAAGAGCCAGGCAGATACGATTGTTGGTGAGAGAAGAATTATATACACATGCCGGTTCAGAATGTTCCTTGCCTTGAACCTCAGGTCCAGCTTCAGGAATTGTTGGTGTGTGTGTGTGGGGTGATTCTTGGTTCTTCTGGAGAGAGTTGCTTAGGCATCTCTGTCATGTTTTTAAGCATCTAGGTTAAATTCATTTAATCTCTGTAGAAGTTCTTCCAGATACTAAAATCTATGTGCAAAACTATGTCCATCCCTTTCATGTTGTACCTTTTGTTTTTCCTAAGTATATTTCGTAATCATTCAGCACTCATTGTCATTTTTACTGTTCATCCAATCCTGATTCTTTTTTATTATTTACATTACTACTCTTTGGTACAATTTCAGGACATGGTGCAGGGGAACACTTAAACTAAGACAGCAATGGCAGCAGTTATGCTTGGCATTCTGGCCTCTTACCAGGGTTAGGTAATGATGGATGTCCATAACGTTTGAAGCCCTAGGTGGCTCACAGTCCAAGACTGTGATCTCATTGGTATCTTCCCTGCCTCTTGTCTATTCGTTCATTTGGGAAAGAACCTCCTGGCTTGAAGTTGGTGACTCAGGAGGTAAGGCACTTGGGGTGGAGTAGGGCGGAGGTAAGAGAAGTTACCTAGCATTTCCTGGTATTTCTTTTCTCCCCCTCCAGGTCCTGATTTTTTTTTTTTGACCAGAGGCAATTCATTTTAGGCTCCTCCCCTTGCCTTACCGGTTTAGGATTTTTTTTTCTCCTTAACCCAGGGTGATTTCTTAACCCTTTGCAAGTTCCTCTGAAGTCTTCTGAAGGCAGGAGCCTGATTTTTGATAACCATCCCAGGACAGAAAATGGGATAAGAACAGGGGCCTTCAGCTTTCAACTATTGCAAGAACCCAATTCCCATCTGCCCAGTGAAATGGAAGACTCAGGGAGGGCCTGCACCCTTGGACTGCATAGCTTAGTGAAAATCCATTCAGGCTAGGAAAATGTCAAGGAAGCCTAGGGCTTTTGTTTTGCTTTTCCCATCAGTATGGAAGCATTGGAGGCACTGCCTCCCTTCTGGCCTGTGGATGGGCTGACGTCTGATCTCTTGCCTTGTGGAAGAGTGTGTTGGCTAGGGTGTGGAGCTGAAGCCAAAGCCCCAGCTCAGCACATGGCCCGCCTTCCCAGGAAAGCTATTTTCAGAACTCATTCAGCAGTATTGTTTGTGATCTGAAATGTCTCCCACAGTGTTTGAAGCTAGATGGAAAAGCTCTTTGATCTGCCTAAATAAATAATGGGACAAAGAGGGTTTTTTCCTTCCCATACTGATTAAACAACCAGAGAAATTAAGCTGCATATATTTTATAGGAAGATATATATCTTTTCTTTCCTTCTAAATTATCTGTGGATCTGACTCTATTTATGGCCCTTGAAACAACAAAGCCCATGCTGACCTACCTTTGTTTTTGTTTTTTGTTTGTTTGTTTTCTTTTTACTTTTCTTTCTTTTTTTGGGCATCTGATCCAGGGCCTCCAGCAAGTGCCCTTCCACTGAGTTCCGCCCCCAGTCCTTGAGGAGTATTTTAACACACAGGTATGCTTCTCTACAGGACAACAACAGTATATTGATATGCTGGACGAATAATAAAATTGCCTAAGCTACAGGTTTTTCACACGAAGTATGGGTATACATCCAACAAATTCTGTCTCTAAGCGTTTTGCATGCCCTGCGTGGGGGAGTGGCACCTATTGAGGGATCCTTGGCAAGCGGAGGCAGTCCAACAGCTTTCCAGAAGTCTTCTGCTTTTCCGCACTGACACCTTTCCCTGCTTGATTTCCTATATGGCTTGTGAATATCTTCCCAAGTAGCTGCAGCTTGCAGAAAAATTGGAAAAAAAAATAGAAAGCCTACCTTCTTAATTCTGAACCCGCAGAGGACAGATCAGGATAAAATGTCAGTTTTTCTGAAGAAAGTGCTGTTAGAAAGAAAATGCCGCCTTCATTTGCCTTCAGAGAGTTGGTGAACTGTTGGGAGATTTGCTGTTCAAATGAACACAATGTTATAAACAGTCCTTTGATTACTTCATCATCCCCGTGCCCTCCTCCCTCCTTAGAAAAATAAATAGCTTGTATGCTCAGAGCTCCAGATGGGAAATAAGGCCAAACCATGCGAAGAATTATTAAATTTCTAAATCTTTGTCTGAGTACTGAACTTTTATTTATTTATTTATTTTATCCTGGTTTTGTACACTGATCAAGTACTTTTAAAAAAATTAAAATCATTTCTGTTTATATAGCAGCCACCCCTTTTCAGGTGTTGAAACCATGCCCAGATCTGAGGTTCCTTGAAGTGCTTGTTGAACAGAATCTCAGGGTGACCTAAATCTGTAGCTCAGAACAGAGCTCCTTGTGCAATTGGAACGGTCTGGAATTGTTCACAAGCTGCTCCAAGATTCACATTCACTGTCGCAGAGCCTGGGAGAGGCACCCATTCAGTGGTGAGAAGCCAGCTCTAGGCTGCTGGAGGCACCTGCTCTGGAGAGAGAGAGAGAGAGAGAGAGAGAGAGAGATGTCCATTCTCATATGGGTGCATGTGTGAGTGACTGAGGAGGATGGGGCCCCTATAGAGGTAGCAAGGTGGAAAGGTCTGTATATGCTTGGGCTGTGTGTGTGTGTGTTACTTTCCCTTTTGTCTTTAAAAGCTCTTTTTGAGAATATATCCACTCTCTCAATACATCTTTGGGGAGGAGCTTAATTTTGGTGAGTGGTCTCTTGCATAGACAGCCAGGTCCTCTCTTCTGCAGATCACTCGTAGCCCATGAGTCTTAAGGAGCAGGGTGTTGGAGAGAAGGAGCAGAGAGGCAGATCAGGTTGTCCCTTGAATCATGTGATTCTATTGTCTCCTTGGTGGCTCCTTGTTCCCAGTTAGTTCTGTCAGTGGGGAGTGTTTCCAGCTGCTGTGGGGTGGAAGGACCTGGAGAGTGCACTGCTTTTGCATTGGCCACTTTATTGCTATCATTATTCTTTTTTTATTATTTAGTCTTCAGTGGGTTTTTGTTTCCTGTGACATAGGCCAGAGTTCTCCTCAACCTGTGTCCTCTTCCCTGAGCCCCCTGTTCTCCCCGGACAGACCCTTATTCCAGTGTTAATGTTGCCCTGCCTTTTGATGGTGGGCAGATGTTGAAACCCAGCTGGAGTTCTTTTGCCTGGAGCTTTTCCCTACTTTTTCTACTACCCAAGCCTTTACTTGTTTGCAAATCTGCCAGTGAAGGGCTGCCTTGGTTTTTCCAGCACTCTGCTTCCTTTTGTAGCCTGTGGAGTCAAGGGGCAGCTGCTTTGTTTTGGCTTATCTTCATCCTGGGCTTATCTGACCCCAGAGACCTTCCGGAAACCATGCAGTATCTTTTGCTAGACCCCTGAGAAGCTGTGCACTGTCCAGGGCCTTGACAGGCCAGTCACCCTTCAGGGAGGAGGGAGGCAGATGCCTAAGTCTGTTTGAGAAAAAAAGGCCCCTTATGCTTGATAAGCTCCCAAGGGAGCTGTGGAGAGGAAGCCCAGTTTGAAACTATGTGTTCAGTCTTTGAGAGAGATATACCTCCCAGGCAGTGGACTTTCAGATCCTGAGAATGAGGGCAAAAGATAGTGTTGGGATTTTTTTTTTCCTTACATTTTGAAAGTAAGGTTGGAGAACATGAAATTTAAGACCTTCTGTTGCCCAAGAGATTCAAAGGTAGCCTCCTCCCAAAATCCCAGGACAATGCAACTCAGCATTAGACATATTAAAACATATCTTGGAAAGGTTTTTCCCTGCATAGAAAGTGAAGATGCCCAGGATGGGAAATGGAAACCTTTCACCATGTAAGCTCACAAACCACCCCGGGCTCTCCGGAAGAAATGTTATATATGGCGTCAGCTCTCCAGCTGTGGGAGTGACTAGTGTTTTCTTCCATATTTACCAATTATTTCCAGCAACAAATGTATAAAATTGGAAGAACTGTGTGTATGTTAGAGGCATGTATGAGGCTGCGGGACAGACCCTGGGTATTAAGAGGTTTTAGTACTTTTGTGAGTATTGAGGTCACTGGATGTGTCCATGAGCAAATATTTGGAATGATTGGGTTGTAAACAGCCTATACATGGAAGCGTGGTTGGGGATGCTGGTTACTCGAGTGTGTGAGAGAGAAATGTGCTGAAGTGTCTGGATTGCTAGTGAAATGGTAATGGCTTCTGCTCACTTGCCCAACTTCTATCAAGAATCTTATGCAAATTAGCGCAAAGATTAACAGGAAGACACTAACAAGGTCAAAATATCTCACCAGTAGATAAGAAGCTATAGTTATTACTGAGTTAAAACGTGTAGAGCTCCCAGTAGTTTTGCAATTCATTCGAAGCCTGACTGTCTTGAACTCAGAGATCTATTTGCCTCTTCTTCATGAGGGCTGTGACTGAAGATGTGTGCCCTCATGCCCAGTAAGATAAGTTTAAGAAGGACTTACTTTATGTGTATGGGTGATTTGCTTTCATGTATGGCTGTGCTCTCCATGCATGTGTGATACCTGTCAGAAGACAGCATCGGATCTCCTGGAGCATGGCTGTTATGTGGGTTCTGAGAATCAAAGCTGGGTCCTCTGAACGGGAAACCAGTACTCTTATCACCAAGTTATCTTTCCTTCTATACTAAGGAATTTGAACAAGGTTTCACAGAGCTAGTAAGTCATACCAAAAGTCTCTGAAGTCCCCTCTTTGGTATCTAAATCATGTTTTTAGTCCTCTGTCTTCACTGAATTGAGAAATTCGGGAACATATAAGGTTCAGCCTGGGCCAGGGGATGATAAATAATGTTTTTGCCTTCAGAATACACAGGCATAAATGCTTCCTGTTAGTGTTGGTAGTGGGGAATAACACATCCATATGCTTTGATTGTTTTAGTTAATAGTTGTGCACAAATTATTTGTACTTAGGTATGAATATTTTGTGTCTAGTAATTAGTTACCAAAAATCAGGAAGCCATATTAAACAGTGTGCCAAAGTTTTTTTTTTTTTTTCTGAGACATTCTGTAAGCAATAGGTTGGAGATTTGTCCAGCACTGCTTAGAAATTCAGGGATCCGGAGGTGGGAGTGGAATGCTACCCACTAACACCGTAGTTCACTCCTCCCCAGATCTCTGTCTTTCTGTTTGTTTCATTCAGGATGGGACTCAGGGCCTTATGTTATGTACTCCAGGCTTGTGTTTCGGCCCTGCACTGTATCCAATCCCTCAGCACATCTCTTTCCTTCTCTGGGTCTTAGTTTCACCCTATCCAAGAAAATAATTCCTTTAAAGCCTTTCTCATTCCTAAATTTTGTGATTCAGTGTGCTATAAATAGTACAATAGTGTTGCCTATATCTTCTTCAAGCCTCCATATTGCTCCTTAATGTGTATTATGAAATTGATAACTGGAATGAGCAATAATTATTTGGTGTTTTAAATTTAATAAATGTCTTCGTATCTTTGAGAAATTCTTCAGTGTATGAATTCTCAAAGGTCGTCACAGGTAGGATGACGGATGGCAACTGAGTGACTGTTTTAAGTAACCAACTAAACATATTTTCTAAATTGAAGTCTTTGCATACATAAAGTTTTTTCCAGACAGGTTCAGTTTTCAGTCAGGCCATGAGCATTACTTTGTACAAGAGGAATTTTAAATGACCGAGGAATGAATGTGGAGATAGCCATCTTAAGATTTTCATACTTACCTCAGAGGTTATCTGGTTTCATCTCCAAAGGGATCATAGCTAGTGAGCAGTAGCTGTTGGACAGAGCCACACAATGTCTCGGTAAGAATGGGACTCTAGAGTTCTTTGGCGGGGATCTAATTCTGCTTGCTTCTCATTTTACATGTATTTCGGGGGGTATCCCTTTGTGTCATTTACTTGTGCCTTGGGAGTGAACTTTTTCAGAGCTGGCCTTTTGTGTTTTTCAGGACAACGCAGGACATCTCGCTGTCTTTGTCGGCAAGGAATTCTCAGCCGCACAGCCCGACATCTTCCTTGACATCCGGGAATCCGTTGCTGCAGTCTCCACCACCTACGAGACTGTCTTCTGCCCAACACGCTTTGGCCGCAAACCAAGGCGACCACTCTACACACCTGCCAAGGCAGCAGCAACACTTTCTTCCGAATCAGAGTCATCAGGGGGACCATTACCGGCTCTCCCAGCCCACCTTGCCTCCTCCGACATCACAGCAGCAGCCAGGAGAAGCTTACTCAGCTATGCCTCGGGCTCAGCCGTCTGCTTCTTATCAGCCCATGCCAGCTGACCCTTTCGCCATCGTCTCCAGAGCCCAGCAGATGGTTGAGATCCTCTCTGACGAGAATCGGAACTTGCGGCAGGAGTTGGATGGATGCTATGAGAAGGTGGCCAGACTGCAGAAGGTATGGATCCCCTTGAGGGAATTGTACTGGTGGGACCTGTTAAATATCCATAAAAAGGTTTTGTCTGTGTGTGCTTACCATCTCGCATGGGTAGATCTTTCAAATTCGTCCTCCGATGTTGGTCAACCTTTAGGAAAAAGCTTTGTCTGTTTAGGATAACTAACTTTTCTCTCTTTTTAATTATCATAAATTAATAACCAAACAATGATTTATGATGAAATTTTCACAATGCATATCCTGTACTTTCATTATATTCACACTCACTACCATCTTTTGTTTCCCCTTTTTAAGAGAGGTAACATTTTGCTTTTATACTAAAAGATGAACTAAAGAAAGACTTAGTTCATTATTTTATTCAAAAAGTCATCAGATCTACTTCTTCATAGAGAATATTAGTAAGGTCTGTGCTCATGGAAAACCTGTCAGCATTTAAAGGCTTTTTGTCTTGATTATATTTTCCCCATATGATTTTGACTCAAAAATATGAAGCCATGGCTCATAGTTTCTAGAAAAATCCCACCAGCTGAGATTTTGTATGGCTCAGGAAAAGGCTGACAATGCTCTTCCTTGTGGGAGTTCTCTTTTAAAATCTTCTTTGACACTAGCCCTCCTCCCCACTTTTGCTTTGGTCTTTCTGCACAGATCCACTTCGGCATCTGCTCTATTTCCCTGGTGTGTGTATGTGTGTTGAAGGGGACACACAAAAGGCGCTTAGCACCACAGCTGGGTGACAGGTGACAGCCGTAGGCAAAGGAAACAAAAAAAGGAGTGTGTGTCCCCAGTTCCCATTCGTCCCTGTTCCCTCACCCCCACTGTCTGTCGCAGCTGGAGGCCTGAACCTCAGTTCTTGCCTGGGTGGCTGAGTGAATAGAGTTCTGCCTTTGGCGGCTCCTCGGTAGATTTGACCAAGAGGAGTTAGTTCATGTGGCATGATCTCCTTGCTGAGTGGTCAGGAAGTTGCGGCTGAAGGTGAGGAGGGAAAGATGGTAGCCTTGTATTGTTCAGTAGCTCTATCCCTAGGAGACAACAAGAATGGAAATTTCAGGGCCTGTACGAAGCTGAGAATTTGCTAAAAGCAGATCTTTTACCTAAAAGAGAAGCGGCCTTATTTTTTCCATAGTGAAGTGGTTTTTATGTAGTACAAAAGATGCCCCCTTTCTCAGTTTCTTCAGATCCGGTTGAGGGCTATCAGGGTGGATTGAGAGCTATTACTTTGCCTTGATTTTATATTTTCTTTCTTCTCAGTTTGACAATTCCCCTCTCTCACACTGTGCGAATGCTGTACATGAATTTTGTCCATTGACTAGGAACCCTGTTTAGCTGGTTCGACCTCCTCTAACTTTTAATTTGGGTGGCCTGGCCTTATCTTTGACATAATTACTGGTTCCTGAGCTCAGATCATCTTTGTCAAGGATCCCTGGTGACACTAGCAGCTGGGTCAGATGACTAGGGCAGAGAGAAAAATAGGAATTTTCTTTATTGCTTGGTCCTTGTGCAGACATATGTCAGAAAAATCACAATCATCATAGCTTGTGTGTCTGGAGAAGCCAGTTCAAGCCAATGCCGAGGTAGAGAAAAAGGAACAGAAAGGGGAGAAGAAGAAAATGAAAGAAAAAATATATGCATCAGATAGTAGAGCTAGGAAGGAAGGAAGGGAAAAGAAAGAGAGGGGGAAGGAAGGAAGAAAGAAAGGAAGGAAGGAAGGAAGGAAGGAAGGAAAGAAGGGAGAAAGAAAGAAGAGTGAGCCAGCAGTGGAGGGTCCTGGGGACAGAAAGTAGAACCAGCAAGTCCTGAAACACCCCACCACCCTCCCTGTCTACCACCCCTTCTACCACCCGTGCCAAGTCATTGGATCGGCCCTTCTTGGCCTTTCTGAGAAGGCCTTGTTGCACTGCTCTTTGCAAGAGGACAGTATCTCCTCAAGGGGAAGAGGAAGTGGAAGAAGGATTAGCAACAGCTCCTTCACAGGCAGGCTATGTGTGCACTTGGAGAAAGGAGCTGTCTTCTAGGTACAGCCTTCACTGGGCGCTGGGTGGCAAGTAGGAAGCCTCAACCACTTTCTCTTGGCTGCCTCTTGCAGACCAACACCAAGCCTGCTCTTTCAAATGGAAATGTTTATTTTCTCCTCTGCAGCACTTGAATTTCCTGCAAAAGCCTTCAGCAGGCACAGGCGCGGTAGATCTTGTCTCTAAATGCCATTCGCGAGTTTTCACCTTCTGTGCTGCTATCTTGGTGCCATCTGCAAGGAGAAAAACACTTTCAAGTCTGCTCTTTTCAGTGAGCCTCATTTGTTTGCAGGCAGTTCTGTCTCCAACAAGATTTTGAAGATGGGGGCAGCTGGAATTGGAACTGATTGTAGCCGACTGCTCCTCCCCCATCCTCATTTGGGGCGCCTGTTTATTCTCCCCCCACCCAAAGCACCATGAGCTTTGTTTAGGAAGAGTAGAAAACTGAGTAGAAATGCAGAATGGTTACAGGAGTCAGCCTTAATTTGAAAATTGCTTAATAGGCCGTGGGGTTTATTTGTCTTATACAAATTATATGCAAATAATCTCTGCAGTTTTTACACATGCACAGGAACTGGACTGGTCACAGAGAAACTCTGGAGTCTAATTTCTTCTTTTCTTCCTGATTCTGGCTAATCCTGGACAAGAACGTTGGCCTTTTCATTTTATAAGACTTGCAGAGAAGTGCCATAAAACCACACAAATTATGAATTTGAGTTAAAAATCGGTACTAGTTTCCAACTGACTCTGGTGACTGTGGGATAAAGTCCAAATGCCTGGCATTTAAAACCATTTTATGACCTGACTGCACTTATCTTCACAGCCATATCCCTCTAGCTTCCCTGTGGCTACTGCACAGTGTCCAGTCAAATGAGACTCCTGGCCACTCTGGGAATGCACTCAGAATAGAATACCCTTCCCCTCACCTCTGCCCATTGAAATCCAATCCCATTTTCAGGATCTGACTCCAAATGCCATCTCTCCCTGAAATTATTTTTCTCCCCTCCCCCAACCAGGGATACCTTCTTTTCTTTTTCGCATTGCTCCTTGCTCACTTCTGGCTGTGTCTGGCCCTAAGTTCTCTGGCTTGATTGTATTGGAGGAGAGGGTAATGTGGACGTTCGTGTTCAGGTTTACACACTTTACAGTGCAATCGTGTCCTCGTGACTGTCTGAATCTAGATTGGCTAGTTGTGAAAGGGAATTGGATTATAGTGCATGAGGCTGACTGTTTGGGATTTTAGGGCTTATGTCTGCTGCTGATTTGTTCTTGGGAAAGGTGATTTAACTACTCTCTACATTGCCTGGGCAGATGTCAGGGCAAAAAGAGAGACCCGCACAGCAGTCCTTTGAGGGCTTCAAAAGAAAGTTACTGTGATACATATACAGTATTATTAATATTTTCAAAATCAGAAAAAAATCAAAAATTAAAATCGTATGAAGTCCATTTTATCTTATTGCCTTCCACGAGGCAGAAATCACAATACCCAGCTCCAGCCCCACCACAACAGAAATACACACACACATACACACATACACACACACACCTTTGTCTTATGGAAATCCCATGAAGCAGTTGAATCATTTACTGAGCTTGCAGACTTTTTTTTTGAAAATCTAGTTCTTAAATGTGTTACCCTTGCTTCCTGGCCATATGTAAACTCTGAAAAGAAGATGCCACTGAAGTGTTGTATGTATGGTTCCAAACTGTCTTTCCCATTAAACTTTTATCAGCAACACCATCTTTCTTTTTAATATTAAGGTGGAGACAGAAATCCAGCGGGTCTCAGAGGCATATGAGAATTTGGTGAAGTTGTCTTCTAAAAGAGAGGCTCTAGAGAAAGCCATGAGGAACAAGCTGGAGGGTGAGATTCGAAGGATGCATGACTTCAACAGAGATCTGAGAGGTAAGGAACTAGTGGGATTAACTTGGTAGGTTTTTTGTTTGTTTGTTTTTTTGAGATAAGGTCTACATAGTTCAGGCTGTCCTAGAACTTACTTCACTGTCCATGCTGGCCTTGTGCTCCATAATACCCCTGAAAGCATGCATTTCCTACACTGGCTCTTGCTTTAGTAGGTCTTGTACTGCTTTGAGATTCACATTTGCAAACTCAGGTAGGTCTGTGTCAACCATCCTTATTGTCAAAAAAGATGCTGCCTTTTGCCAAAGGCCAGTATTTAGAAGACAAAGAGCAAGTGCTTGGAAGTGTGTGTGTAAGGCCCTGCTGATTTTCTGCACATCCCGCAGACCGTCTAGAGACTGCCAACAAGCAGCTCGCAGAAAAGGAGTACGAGGGGTCAGAGGACACCAGGAAAACCATCTCTCAGCTCTTTGCCAAAAGTAAGTCTGGAAACTCTACAGGCAGGTATGAATGTGTGGATGGGCAGTAACCAGCCTGGAAATGTTGCTGGTGTGGATGGAAGAAAAGTTTATGAAAATGTTGCCTGACCCTTTAACCTTCTCAAAACAATCAGGAGAGAATGAATGTCTTTCTTCTGTTGCTGCATGAAACACCAGGAAGGTGCTGCCACCACCTCCAGTCACTCACACTACTCTCTGGACTAAGTCAGAAAAAGCCCACTTGGGTCCCCACCATTGTCATGGCTAACTGAAGACAAGTCCTTAGGGAATCTTATTAATGCTGAAGGGATCGTTGTAGGTGCTTCCATATACTGGCTCTGGTAGGCGGGATGGGCATTAATGTTTGGAATCCCCAGCCTGCACCAGGGGTTCCCCTATTAAACGTTCATTGCTGTATCATATCATTACCCACTGGGAGATTGTGAAGACAGCTCAGAGAAGGACGGGCCTCTGTTATGACCTGAATTCATGGTTCTGCTTGCAAAGTTGGAGGGTACAGGGCTAGGCAGAGCTGTGCTTTCCTCATAATAGGGTTTCCTTTGTCTGGAAAAACTCCTAAGACTGTAACAATGAATTAATCCTCTTCTTTATCGGCCCCTAATGGACTCCACCCAGCTAGACAATGCCTAATTCTTTCCAATTGCTATAATAAAAGCAACAATAAAAACTTCATAGTAGATTGAGTCCACTGGGAGAATAAATTTGGGTTGAGAACAGATGAACTGTCCTTGTTTCTGCAGATGCCTAAGTTTGGCTTTGCCCTACCCCAGCCTCCCTCAGTGCAGCTCCCACTGCTCTCCTGCTTGTTGGGGACTTGTCGGACTCTTTTATTTTCGCTGGGCCTCCCAGTGACCCTTTCATGTCATTCTGTGCAGTTTCCAGTTAGCTTTTACAAGTCTGTTTGATCTTCACTCACAATATTCCCATCCCTGCCTGGGTTGCTCTGTTGTGCTCTGGCTTCTGAAGAGTTTTGTTCTTCCTCTTTGCCCTGAGCCTCCCAGTCCTTTGTCAGGAGTCTAAGAGTGAGGAATGCTGCTTTTCTGGTGTCATCAGAACCTAGGGGAAATTGTGAAGTTGCTTTTGTGATGTCACAGTTACCCTGGAAGCTAGTTCAGTGGCAGGAAGACGGTGGCAGTCTCCCAGAGTAAAACAAAACATATGGATTCTTGCCCTGGATCTGCTAGCTTACACGCCTCTCTGTGAGGAAATGCTATTTCAGGTGCTCTCGGAGCTCTGCTGTGGGTTTATAAAATATAGTTATTTGCTAAACAAAATGACATTAACAGCAGAGTGAAACACTCTCAGCAATTCTAAAACTAGGTGGGGAAGAGAGCATGCCTTTTGACCCCTTTATTTCTCTTGCCTTTGGGCATCCAAACCTCCCTGCAAGGTAGGAATTGTAGCAGGAAGGAAGAAAGCTCTTTTTGAAAAGCCTTCCAAGGGAGTATACTCCAGCAACCAGGGAGACAGAAGCAATTTAACCCAGAAGGCAGTTGGGTACAGTAGAAAAGACTTCGAATAAGTTGAGCTTAAATATGGAATCCACTCCTCATTTTCCTGATGTGGGAGCTCTTACAATTCAGTGTGCTTGCTCTCCAAGTCCTGTTTCCTCATATGCAAAATAGAGAAGAGAAGAATAATGCCTCATATCCTTGTTCTGAGGATTGAGCTAGCACAATGCCTGATAGGTAGTGAGCATTCAGCAAATTCTCATTGCTTTTCAAGGTACATCTATTCGGATCGATGTATGCAGTGTCACAGTGGGAAATGAGGCCAAGCTGGCATCATGAAGATAAGGTCCAAATCTATTTGTTTTGAGTTTCTGGTATAAGGTTTGTCCTAGATAACAGAAGTACCTGGAAAAACATGAGGAGCCATAGCTGTATATGTCAAGGTCCCTTATAGGTATACTTTAATATCAAGTTCAGAAAAAAAAAATTGCTATTTTTACAGATGAGACTTAGCCTTCACATTTGAAAAAATAATAAAAAAGAATCATTCACATCTTAGTAAAAGACATATTTTGAAACTGTGATTCTTTTCCATCATCAATCATGGTGATGGTGATTATCATTTTCTTTAGTACGCCTTTTTGGTGTTTTCCATGTTTCTCTCATTTAAATATGTTATGTTATCTCATTGGATCCTTAACTAATATGAATTAATGAAAACAGCAATGTTGCCTGTAGAGTGTTTTTATCTTTTCTTAGAATGCCCATCTTCCTACTTACATAACTTTCCTGTCCTCGCATGCTGTCTACATTTTCTTATTAACAACCTAAGCGTATTACTCAAAGGCATTTCAAAGTTATGATCTGACCATTCCAACATCCTTGATTTACCTGGGTCTGGTCCTGAGGCAGGCTGTGTCTTTTCGAAAACTGTGTGCATTTTGTCCTTTAGTTTAAAAAGAGTACTGCTCTTATGATTATGCTGTTGAGTAGCAGGAATTACACGGTGGCTAAGAAGGACTGCAGTAGACAACTCTTTGATGAATACTTGCCCTGTATTGTTCTGAGCATAAGACTCCTTCCCGATGTGGGCATGGGCTGTTCAGCAAGTCAAATGGTTTCTAGCACTAAGATTAGGTTTTCGGTTTTTATTTTGAATCTGTGCTTTTGGACTGTAAACCTTATGAGTGTGGCTCGGTCCCCACCCCTGTTTGTTGCAGTGCGATCAGAGGGGCCTAGAGTCAGGTATTTCTTCTTCTGAGGCCTGGAACATGTTTAAATGGACGTTATCATCATTCCTCCAGACTGCTTAGTATCCAAAGTATTTCTGCAAGTTAGGCTTTGGTTAAAGTTTCTCCTCAGGGCATGTCTTGTTGAGAAGAACAAAATGTCTGCTCTGTTTCATGACGGTTTCTTTCCCCTCCTACTGCTGATAACATTTTTTTCCTCTGGTCTCCTGGGAGAACCTGGATGAACACCTGGTGGCAAAAACTTCCAAAAATGTGGGTGTTCCAGTATGAGCGCCTCTCCCAGGAATTAGCTCTCGCATTTGTACATACTGAGCTGCTAGCGATTCCTCAATTATAATGCAGGGTTTCCTAATCAGCTCCCATGGTTTCCATGGTCTTTGCCCATGGAATTCTAATTTGGTAAATTGTGATTCTCTGTCCACCTACCTCCTACTTTGAGGACAGAAGCTTGCCCTGTGAATTTCACTTTTGTGAGAGCTCTCTATAGATCTCTCTTCAATCTTTTCTTTTTAATTCAGCTTTTTTAAAATCTCTGTTAGAATGGAGTCACAATTTTCTATTATTCTATTTTAGAATAAAAGAATTTAAAATATGGTTGGTAGTTGGCCTAACTGCTTTTCATGTTGAAGTCAGGAAGGTCAAGACAGGGTAGACGTTAGAATCAAGGTCCTGCTTAAATGGCTTATCATAGATTTGGGGCTAAGAGCTGTGATTTTTGTTGAACCACCCTTGCATGGCTGAGATAAATACCACTTCATTTTGCTATATCATCTCCTAGTACACATTTTGCTACAGATTTCGGTTGTTCAGTTTTTTTCTGAACAGAGATAAGGGATTGAATGCTCTTTGGATTCCATTTTCTCTATTTCTGCGTCTTTCTTCTCTTCATTTCTAGTATCTTTGATTTACCCTACTTGGCAGAGACTTCTCAGTGCTTTCATCTTTATGTGTGTTGCTCTGCTTCTGAATGCAATCAGTAATTAGACCAACTTCTTTAGGGACTCTTCCATTCTAATGACATAGACTGTATCAGTGCAAATGTACTTATACACACAGATACACACATGCACAGATACATGGCTACACATTATACATGGATTTACATCCCTAAATATGTGTGTGTGCATGCATGTGTGTTCACATAAATGCAAAATACACTGTAAGCACACAAACATATTTTATTACCGTAAAAGCTCTAATCATTTACTTAGATGAAATTGATGCCTATATTTCTAAATCTGAATTTTCCTTCATACTCTGTTCTTTCCCACAGTCCCTCCATACCCAATCTGTCCTTCAGAAGAAAGGGTAGGAAAGAACATAAGATGGCTTCCAGTTTTACCTTATTCCCTTTATAAAAACTCCGGGCTTGGTAGATACTGAAATGAAGTGAATTAGGCTGGCCATGGTGTTGGATTGGGCTTTCCCTAGAGAGGACACATTTTCTAATAGTCTTGATCTCAGAAAAGGCATAAGAAGTAGGATTTGAGATTGCTTCTGTTTTATGAAATAACATATTTAGACTATTTGGTATGTTGGAATAAGGAGATAGTAGGGTAAATTTCGTTCAGCTTAGTTGCTCTTTTGTCAAACATTTTGCAAAAACAAAACCAAAGAAATGAACTTACTCTGTGTTGTATGTGTATGTATGTATACATGTGTGTTCATCTTTGTGTAGTGCTTAATCCTTTTTTAGGACATCTATCCATTATTTCTTATTTACCCAAGAAGTTAGTGGTTGATCCAGTGGTAAAATCTAAATGTTGTAAATTTTGATTCTTTTAGCCATGTTGTAGAAGAGTGTACACTGTCAAGTAATTACTATATATGGCATATTAGTTTTGCTCACTTAAGGCACTGACCCAGCTTCAGGAAGAAAATATTGATATTCCATGTTCTCACAGATAAAGAAAGCCAGCGAGAGAAGGAGAAGCTAGAAGCAGAGCTGGCTACTGCTCGTTCTACCAATGAAGACCAAAGGCGACACATTGAAATCCGAGACCAGGCATTGAGCAATGCCCAGGCAAAGGTGGTGAAGCTGGAAGAAGAGGTAGGTGTCCTCAGGTAGCACATGATCCTGAGAGCAGGAGGTCTGGGGAGCTCCTGGGCGTCTCATCCTTTTGAATATGCAGCTAACACGGTCTTCCCACAGGGAGAGGGGCCATCTTTGGCTTCTGGTTACAACTGTGCCAACACAAATGTGTTGATTTTGAGGTCATTTTCCTTCTCTACAGGTTCCATTCATTTCTTCCAGAATATAAAATTATTACAATCAAAGGAGGTAATTTTCATGCTGCCATTTATTTGCTAAATGGTTTTCATACCCTAAGTTCTCCTTAGTACCTAACCCTGCCTTAAGCTTATTTTTTACTGGACTTTAAAGCCTTGTTTGCAAAGAACTATAGGATGACTCCAGATATTTTCAAGTACTCCAATGATATTAAAATTGGAATGGTCCTATTCTCCCCACACCCACAGGGAAGTCAAACCTGTCCCTTGTCTTAGATCAGAAATGCATCTTGATGGCCACATCTTTTACTATTGAATTTGACAGTGTGGTTTGGAGATGGAAGCTGGCTTCAGAGGTCTGACACAAAGTAAGACCTGTGGAGAGGTTACAGTTTCTGTCAGGAGAGTGCATTGGTAAAGATCTTGGCTGTGGCTTAGAGACTAGTTTTAAAGAATATAATTACGTGGTATGGCTGAATTTGTCTGCTCTTTGTGTGAGTGTATGGAACCATCCCTTAACAAACACAAGGGTCCCTTAACTATTAAAAAT
Organism: Dicrostonyx torquatus; assembly: GCA_028555095.1. Lineage (NCBI taxonomy): Eukaryota > Metazoa > Chordata > Mammalia > Rodentia > Cricetidae > Dicrostonyx > Dicrostonyx torquatus. The sequence goes on along the minus strand of JAQHUG010000075.1, from coordinate 5,953,098 downwards.
GTGATTTAAATATGTATTTGATTAGTCTCCATGCAGAAGTTACTCTATTGCAACACTAAACTGTGTTCCTGTGAAAGAGAGGAAACTTTGCTGCTGTACTGTCATTAATTAATTAATTAATCCTGAATGCTGGTGGTGATTGTACTAGAGTACAATTGACAACGTTGAATTTTGGGAATGAGTATATTCCAACAAAGATGTGATGATGAAATGTAAGTTGACTAAGAAATTCAAATCTTCTTAAATTCTCTCTTGAAATTTGAATTGTTTGAAGAGAAACAATAACTTTCATGGATCTCTAGTATGAAGCCACTTGGGAAAGATAGCACATTTAAGACCAGCTTAAGATACATAGTGAAACATTTTCGGAAAACAATAGTAATAGCCCCCATTTTCTTACAATTTGAAAGCTTTATGAACCCCAAAACAAAATAAAATTGTAGTTTTAACAACTGAATGACATTGTAGCTCTCGTATATGAAATATCTTCCCTGACTACCTTAATTCCTTGCTTCGTGCCCCTCTCTAAAAATGGCCCTAGTTGCTGAAGATCTCCAGACATACAGATTTCCTCTGCTGTTCTTATTGAGCATGAAAGACTGTTGGAGTTAGGTTGCAAGTTCAGTTTACTAGGAGATAAGACCATGTAATCCATGATATCCTTTAGCCTGACTTGCCCGAAATGTTAACTTTAAGTTGTAGAAAATCAACATAATGTGTTCCACTTTTTCTGTCCTCTATCTTAGAAACATACTTTTTATGTCATGGAAAACAACAAGCGCCTCAAAGCCTTGTCACATTGCCTTGATATGCCTGATTCCCCAGAAGGCCTTGCTTATTCAGGATTAAAACTGCTCAGTATGGAATCTTAGGATTCACTAACTCTGTCACAGTTGAATGTGGGGTTTTTAGTGTAATACCTTCACAGAATCAATGACTGTGTCTGTCTTATGAATGCCTTACGTGCTGGGTGTGGTGACACATTCCTGTGAACCCAGCAGTTAGGAGGCAGAGGTAGGTGGATTTGGGGGAGTCCAATGGCAGCTTGGTCTATATAGTGAGTTCCAGGACAGACAGAAATACACAGTGAGAACCTGTCTCCAAACACAAAGTGAGAGTGAGGGAGACTGAGATTGATTCATGAATAGATAAGGTTTTCGTATGCTTGATGGACGTGGCTAAAGGAAGGCCATGTTGGAAACCTGCTTGTGTTCTGTGTAAACACACATCGAATGGCTCAGGTCTGGCCTTATGAACTTTACTTTCCTTACTGTTCAGAAATTTGGAGTTTTTCCCCGCAAAAGTTTTCTTGCCTGATTTGCAAATCAGCTTTCTGAGAGCATTCTCCAAACAGGCCTTTGGTGAGGGGAGGCTTTTCCCAGCTTTTCAAGTTCAGGGTCACTCAGGTAACTAGTTTTCATTGCACCAAGATGGCAGGGAAATTATAAATGTTTTGAGTCAAGGACCCTTGGGTTCTTTTACGCATTCGCCTCTTGAAAGCCCTCATGTAGGTACATTCCGTGACATTCACCTCATTTTTCTAATCCTCTGTGCCTCCTGCCTGTAGGCTTCTGCAGTCACTCTTGAAAGCATTCCACAGGAGGGCCTCCTCAGGCAAGAACTGGTTTCCTAAAGCCATAACTTTCAACTTCTTACAAGCTCAATGCAGATGTGAGCTTGTTCCTCTGTGAACCATGGTTCTCGTGACATCTACAGAGCTATTCTACTAGGACAGGGATGAATAGATCTGTTCCCCTGGCAAGTCATGGTGATACAGACCTTAAAATCAGTCTACAGCCTGGGTAGCCAAGAGCGAGATGAGGTAAATGATGCATTCCTGACCTCCTTACTGTTATCTTTTGGGACACATGTGTGCTATTGAAGTTGACACTGATTAAATGTGTCGAAAGTGCTCTGTGTCCTAAAGCAACTGCAATATTCTCACATTCAGAGAGAGCTTCCCCATCCTCTCTAATTTTAACCTCACTGAGGAGTTTCCATGGATGTCTGGCATGTCTTCTCACATGACTCAAGGCAGCCTGGGTTTCTGGCCAGCTGCTACATTAGAAGAATACAGAGTTGAAGCAGTGGCTTGGGTGATTGTTCCAGGGATGGTGGGAAAAATGGACTTGGCATCTTCTCGTTCTGATTTTGCCGAGGGTACGCATAGTGGGCACAAGGTACAGAAATATAAAACAGCAGGTGAGAGGGTGGACTGGTGGAGAGCCAGGGAACCGGATTTGAGGCTACAATCAACACTACACAGATTTGAGGAAGAAGGGGCTAAGTGTTAACCTGTTCGGCATTAGAGTGGTTAGTGATGATTTAGACTTGCACGCTTGTCAAGATAGTCAATTCTCAGGCACTTCACAAATGTACCTACATCTTGTTTTATGTCACTGCCACCAGCATTCTTTTTAAGGGCTATCATTTGTCAATCTTTCTATGTCCCTCACTACTAAATTCATTTAGCTTTCTGTTTTGTTTTGTTCTAAAGATAAGTTATGCTGCATCATCTCTCCACCACGTAATACACCAGATTCTTCCTTTCCAGTAGAAAAGGAAGATGTCTTGTGTACAAACCTTAATATGTTTAATACCCTCCAATAATTTTAAACCAGTTGGACTCTGTTGATGAAGTTTAAGCTTATATAACATTCAAAATGTTATACATTTGAGTAAAGTCTAAGACTGTAAACTATGTGTACACTTAGGGTTAATAGGATAAGGTACATATGCACCCAAGCATTTCCCAGAGTGCTCTGATGATGGACTATCAAATTATTTAAAAAACATTTCATCAATGGATGGAGATTTTATGCCTATGATAGTCCAGTTTCTTTGTCGTGGGTGCTGGTTGTCTTATCCAGCATATTCAAAACGAAAAAACTTTGTCCACATGCCAAATCGAGATGGGGTGATGACCTCTTGTAGTTTCTCTTTCACTCATTCCTTTATGAATATATGCCTTTTTAAATTCCCAAGGTAGAAGCCTTGGAAGTTTCTTTATTCCCAAGGCAGAAAGTTTCCAGAGGCAGTGCTCTACTCTTTAAGGCTTTTAATATCTAGCAGCGGACCACAGACGTTCTGGCAAAGGACAGAGGCAGCTTGCTAATACCAGGCTAGTGTTACCAAATTGCTTCAATGTGAATCCTGACTTAGAGCAGGGTCACTGGGTAAAACTAAATCAGATCAAGCTAAAACTCCTGAAAGCTCATGAGGCAACATAAAAGCTCATTGTCTGAAGGAGAAGAATAGAGAAAATATACTGCCCATATGACACTTAGAAAATACTGTTTGTAGGCAATCGAAGGCAAGAGACAAGTCAGATATATTAAAGGCGGCACCGAATTTAGTTCTGCATCAGCCTCTGTGTCCTTGAGATGATGGGTGCCTGCATACGTCAGTGTCCTCTCTGCTAGTATAATAATTTGCTCCCTCTACCTACTGTTAATGTGGCTCAGTGGTAGAGCGCATGCCTGGCATGCACATGGCCTGGGTTTGAACCCGAGTAACAAGAGAAAAAGTAAATGAATAACAACAAAAGACATTTTCTATTCTCTGGGAGCCTTGTAAGTGTTATTATCATCTTTCCACAGATGATAATTTTAAAAGCACAGATGAGGCAGGATAGTTAGAGAGAAATCTCGGGAAATCGCCAGCTCCACTAGACCTGCTTCTTGTCTTCTTGTAAAGCAATGAGAAAATGATAGATTGAAAAACTTCCCTATGAAGGCCTGAGGCAAATGATTAGCTTAAGGTGCTCTGAAACTAATTTTCTATATAGCTATCTTAAAAAAAATCAGTTTGAAAGACACCCACAGTTGTTGGAAGGAGGGAAGTGATGCCGTCACGTGGTATTCATTTGTAGGGATCATATTTTCCTGACTCAGAAGAGGTTATGGGATTTGCCAAATTCTTGGGAATGGGTTCAAATTCTTACAGAAGTGGAGAGGAAAAGATGATTGATTTAGCTCAAGAGGATTTGCCTTGTTTGTTATCAAATTACTTTTTGGCTGTTCTTTCTCCTATTTCTTATAGTTTTTAATGATTGCCTTTATGTGTCTGTACATATGTGTGTGTGAGAGAGAGACAGAGACAGACAGACAGACAGACAGACAGACAGACAGACAGACTGACTCATATAGTTGAGGTTGGTCTTGAACACTTGGTCCTCCATCCTCAGTCTTTGCAGTGTAGGGATTCCAGGCCCGCATCATGATACTTAGATAAGATTCTCCTTTGAAAATGTGTCCTGAATAGGGATGATTTGATACCCTTATGGTGACTTAGCCAAGCAAATAGTTAAGAAGCATTGGTAGAGAGACAAAAATGGATGGGTGAGGATAAGCTGAACCAAAGATGAAGGCAAGGGGAAATAATGGGTTAAGGAGACAAATTGAGAGAATATGGGCTAGAGGAAAGTAAAGGAAGGGAAATATCTTTGACAAGTTTTGAGAACTAGTGCTTACTAAGAAAACTTAAATGGATGGAATGATTTCTTCTATTCACTGGATAACCAGAGGGATTTAGGTTGAAATGATGGATTTACTTGGCTTCGTCTGGGAACTCATGGGTACAGGGCTTGATTAGAAACTCAGAATGACTAATCTGTGGTTTTGAAAACTCATTTTCCACATGAAGACCCGAGCCACTCTTGTGGATTTGGAAACTCATCATTTCCTTGAACACTGAAGACATCAAAAATAAATCATCTAGGATTCTATGAGAAGTGCACATTTTTTTGTGATCTGCCATAAACACACACACACACACACACACACACACACACACACACACAGCGTGTTCTTAGTTCGTACCTCCCATAGTTATGACTAGACAATGTTCTAGGACCCCATTTTATTTAGCACTCTTAGATATGGCTCATTGTTGAATCTGAAAAGTGAACTCCCAGGTTTATGAACTATGGAGTTTAAAGACCTGTAGAGATCATCATAAATTCATTATCTGTCTAGTTTAGTCGGTCTCTTAAAACTTCTTAAAACTTTGTGGGAGAAGGAATTCCTAATCAGTAAAACAGTTTGGGGTGAAACACCAAAGGCCATATGAGAACCAAAAGTATTGTTATGTAACAATGATGTATCTGTTTTATAGAAAGACAGACCTCATGATAGGTGTAGTAGAATATACCTGTAATGCTAGCATTCTGGCAGGAGAATCTTAAGTTTGAGGTTAGCTTGGGCAGTTTAGAAAAACTCGTCTCAGACAAACAAGATGAGTGGAGTAAGCTGGACAGCCATTTCTCTCAGGAAAACATCAGAAACAAAAAGATATGAATACAAACACACAGAGCTCTGTTTTGTATAGAATCCTAAGACACACATATACAATAGAGGACATAGGCGATGCAACCAATCCATAGGAGTGACCTCCTAAGTGTCTCTACAAAACATTAGAACTCTGGAATACAGTTTGAAGTTTTGAGAACCTTTAGAGACTGATGAGTTTTGAATTTTGATATTTGTTTTTTTTTTTTGTCCCTAAAATACCATGCTGGCACTAAACACTAAATAGTTTTGATTTTTGAGGCCATTGTAGGGTTGGTTGCAATTGTTTATACTCAGTTATAATGGCTGGAAGACAGCTGTCAACACTCTGTGGCCTGGCATAGTCGTGGCCATTCTTTGCTGATTCCTGAACTTCCCCTCCTATTATTCCACATTCGTTTGCTAACAGAGACTCTGAGGCAGAGAATGGGGAAGTTGTCATTCTTAGCCAACTGAGGGCTAGAACTATAGTCTCCTCATTGCCACTGTGTTCTTTTACCTTTCACTGTGCTGTCAAATAGAGGTTTTCATGTGTATATATGATGGGGAATGGGATGGGGAGAAAGAAGAGACAAGGTCTTTTGTTTCTTCATTTAAGGTTTTTGTCAGAGGCAAAGTATTTCCTTGTCATAAAGTAGAAGCCCTCTCCCCCAAACCGTAGCATTTTCAAGGAAATGTTGTTATTGTAGATACTCAATGATTCCCTCTAACTGTATCTTCAATAAACAGTTTTGCTCTATATGTTTACACTTAGTTCCTTCTTTGCATAAATGATTTGAAGCCTAGTGTTTATCTGATTATATTTTTATTAAATGATGTTATCCTCTTGGTCGGTCACTAAGACAACGAGAAGTACATTAAGGTTATTTGGGATGACCATTCACAGTTAAGACCATTAGAACCTGTCTGACTCAGTAATGACTTTTTCCCCTAAAGAAGAAGGAAATCAAAACAAAACAAAAGAAAATAGCACGCCAAGGACGTTTTATAGCAGATGCTCTTCTAAGCACTTTCTGTGTTATCTCATTTGATCCTTATAAAGGAACAGGCCACATTATTCCTGTTTCTATATTGTTGACTAATGAGTAATAAAGGCTCAGGGGAGAAATCAAAACTGAAGGTCAGAGAGATTTAAGCATCTTTTCATTAAGTTGCATAGATCTTAAATGAGAATGCCAGGATAGGGACTCAGGCATTATGAGAACTTAGGACATTAGATTTCTACTACCTATATGTTTCTTACATAAGAAAGAAGCAGCAATATTTCTAATGGCCTTGAAAGATAAAATTGGGGGTCTACTATTGCAATTAGTAATGTAATATTTGAGGAGCTTAACAGCATAGATAACTGTAAAAGGGAGGCAGAGAAGACAAGGGAGGTCACCATGATGAAGGTAAAAGTCAGATAAATAAAATGTAGGATAGTAATGAAGGTAAAGCACATGGATTGTGGTACTTAGAGATGCGATACAAAATGTGGTGTATGTAGTTTAGAAGATGACTGAGTTAGTAAATTACATTTGGAAAACCCTGCATGAGCAGCATTCAAGAACTGTCACTTTTCATTGTGACATAACTAGGGATTAAGTGCTTCCCAGGCGCTTGTGGTGTTTATGGTGTTTGCTATAATCTTCCCTTGATGGGGAGAAAGAGAGGTATAACAGCAATAATGGTCTTTATTTTTCTTAACTTGCTCTGCAGAATCTGTCTAAACTGTATGCCTGTTTTCAACAAACTCAGAGAACATCCTCATCCCACGTTGGTTTTCTCATCCAGGGGGTTGGCTTAGTGACTCCTCTTTCTGGGAGTGCTTTTCATAGGCTATTTAGTTTTCCTTTTTTGAGAAAGGCAGGACATAGAGAGATTGGCGTGACACTGGCTTGCTTGCTTTTCACTTTTCAGAGCTTACATTGCTGTATTTCACTATCAAGGCAAGAACGGCATGCTGTCTATGTTTAATTGCCTTTAAGTATAACTGCTGTAAGCCTTCGTAATTATAGTTCACATTCTCTACATTAGCATAGAACTGCTCCCTTAGGATTTTCAGCATGATTCACAAATAATGAATTCAACTTTAAATAGCTCAGGAACATTATAGAACCCCAAAGGTGAAGGATAAAGAATGATTCCCCTCCCAGTACCGAATGCCTAGCAAATAGCAAGGCAGAGGCTTCCCTGCCCCAAATGTCTTGCTTGTCCTAGTCAAAAAAGAAACGTTTAAGCATATTGAGAGGCAGGATATGATGACTTACTTGTTTATTTTATATCCTAGGAAGTGTTCTTAAATAGAAAAACATCTAGACTTAAATCTGCCTCTGTTGGGTTGCGTGCAGTGCTAGATTGAACGAGACCTGTCTTGAAAGGAAATGTCACCAAAGCATTGGAACACTTTACCACGTTTTGCCTTCTCATGGCCAAAGGAGACACATAGGTCTGGAGGCAGGAAAATCTAGGATGTGTTTCCTGCCCCATGGAGAAAGCTCGTAATTCTAACTTGGATAGGGGATGATTTGAAATAAATATTGTTTCCCCACCAGTCAGTGGGAGTGCTGTTTGCAAATGGAAATAGAGCAGAGTTATGATGGAGACTCATTGCCCTGAAGGGGATAACTGGTTTCGGCACCAAGAGGTCCTGATAGGCCCTATTGGCTTCATCAAAGCCATGTGGACAATGTTGGTACAATGAGCAACTTGTTATATTGCAGCTACCTACTGAAGTCACTCGGGGCTTAGGAATTACCCACAGTCAAATGACTGGGTTTAGTTTATTTAGTCCAGGTTAGCACTAATACTTGAACTCTTAATCTTAGTGGTGAAGATGATCCTCGAAGGGAGTGGTAATGGCAGGTGTCCCTCACTTGGGAGAATTTCTATTTTAGAAAGAGGCTACAAGTTGATCTACTAGGGTTGGCTGAGGCTGGACAGGTGTTGTGAGGAGCAGAGTCCGTTCTTTTGCAAGCAAGATGCTAAGACTGCCTGCCCAATTCCCAGTTCTCTTGGATGTTTAAGTATGACTATCTTATTTAAGGTGTTCCAATCACTTCCTCCCTCATTGCTACTGAGCCAGGATTTGGCTTGCAAGTTAAACAGGCACAAAGAACTCACATTCTTAATTCCAGTTATCTCGACTTTTACCTTGGTTTATTAGACTTGCCAATGTGGAGAATCATGATTTACTCAATTATTCACTGAGAGAGATTGATTCATTTGACTATTTAGGGATCTTTGGTTCCAGAATAAAAGTAAAGAGTGTACAGTCATCAACCTCAACACTGGAAATAAAAGTCCCAAATTTTTTGTTGTTTTATAATAAAAAAAAGAATGTGGGACACTACTGGTCCTGAGACTAAAAGGCATTTATACCATCACATGGTAAAACCAATTAGAGAAGCAGAAGTTTTCCGAGCAAACCGATGGAAGTTATTTTGGATCATAACTAGGGATATTTTACAGAAAGACTTCTGTATATCTTCTGGCTTCTTTATATCTTTAGTAGCCACTTTCTCTATCCCCAGTATAAGAAAGGGGACAGTATTTTAAAGGGCTATGGGCTGGTGAAAATCTCAGTAGGTAAAGGGATTGCCACCAAACCTGACAACCTCAGTTTGATGCCTGGAAACCAAATAGAAGAAGAGAGAAAATCTAGGCTCAAAAGTTGTTACCTGACTTCTATGTACCCACTGTGGCCTGTGGGCATGTGAATATATATGTGTGTGTGTGTGTGTGTGTGTGTGTGTGTGTGTGTGTGTGTGTACAAGCTTGTGTCTCTCCTCTCAATCTCTCCCTCTCTTCCTCCTCCCCCCACACACAAATAAGCAATGTAAAGACAAAGAGGTAGGCTTCGTCACCAGGTAAAATTGAACATTGTTCTTTTTTTCTCCTCCCATCCTTTTATCATTTATTAGCTTTGAGAACTAAAATGAGACATTCTTTTCCTCCGACATCCTTATTTATAGTAAAGAACAGAGGTGAGGGTAACCAGAAGTGGGGAACTGACAATCTTGCAGCCTAAGGTATTGAGGGGCATAGCCTTGGCGAAGACAAGCCTTTTAGGAAGGAGGAAGGGTTCAAGAGAGGCTCCTCTCTTTGTTCCCATTATTTGTATGAGATATACATGGCAACCAGCTGCTTATTCCAAGGGTTCATCTCCTGGTTTGTTCATTTGAAACAGGAGGAAATCTGAGAACCAGGCTGAATTTGGGAGTTTAGTAACTGACTCTCTTGCCATCTTTTCTTTCCATTTGCAAATTTGCCACTCTGCATTTCCAGCTTAAAAAGAAGCAAGTGTACGTCGATAAGGTGGAGAAGATGCAGCAGGCCCTAGTGCAGCTCCAGGCAGCCTGTGAGAAACGCGAGCAGCTAGAGCACCGACTCCGGACACGTTTGGAGAGGGAACTGGAATCCCTGAGAATCCAGCAGGTACCGTGCGACTTCCTCTGGGGATGGCCAGTGGAATGATTTTGCCTCAGTGTGTCTTTATGAACCATGATGTTTATTAGGGTTACTTACAGAAATACTGGCGAGGGGCTACTTACAGAAGTACAGCTGGAAAGCTTGCCCCAGTGTGGGTGATGACTCACTACAGCTGAATCGCTAAAGATCCCTCCCCAACTTTCTGGCTGCTGCTCTACTAATTAGTCCTTTTTTTTTTCTCTCCAGCAATTGTTACTGCTTGTATAACTCCAGGGTGTGGGGAGGGGACTTAGGATTCTTGTGTTAGGTACCTTAGCCCTGGAAATATGGTTTAGTTCTGTACTTCTTGAGGCTTTTAAGTTTCATGTATTCCCAGGAGCCTTCCTTACCAGGTATGGGATGAAGGAAAGGTAGAAAAGAAATGCCGTTATTCCCGGGTGTTTATTTATTTATTTTTTACTTGGTGTTTGACAAAAACACTAAAGGCATTTAAGTGCTTTCTCATCTTTACATTTTCACCATCTCCCCGTGTTCCTGCAGAAGGCTTTGCCAGTATAAACACAAAGCTACCTATTCCCTTAGCTTTCACTTCCAGCAAAAATCCATCACAGTATCTTACACCTTTGACTTTTCACTTGAACCAGAACAAGAGACCCTACAGGAAGTGAAACAGCTACACACCTACACATTCCTTGGATGGTTTTGGATCTTGGGGGAGATCTTCTGTTTTGTTTTATTTTGAGACCAGGTCTCATGTCGTCCCGGCTGGTTGCCAGCCCAGTCTGTGCAGGTATTCACTACCACGTCCAGCTGGAAGTGCTCTTTAGACATCTTCTGGTCCTACTACTTATTGGTTTAGAGGAGGAAAAAAAAATCAAGACTTCCCTCTTCATAAAATGTTGCACAACTCACCAAAGATCTCATAAATTGGGAACAGTTTTAGAATCAAATCATAGGTTTAAAAATTTTCATTTCCCCTGTAGACTTTACAGTCAAGTGAAGATTGCTGTTTTTATTTCATTAATCTCATTTCTTATGTTGTTTTTATTTTACTAATCTAATTTCTTATCAGCATGGCAATTGATAAGGTAGATTCCTTTTCTGATCAAGGGAGGTTCATATTGCGAGCCCAAGTCCTGTGAGAATCTAAATTCTCCTTCCTTGTTTTGAATCAGTATTCAAGCTCGAGGTTGGGATTAACTTAGTGATGGAACACTTTACCAGTGCTCACAGCACTGAAAGAGGAACCTCAGGTTGTTTGAGGCCTGGAGATGAGGCTCTATGATAGGATGCTTGCCTAGCATGCATAAATCTAAGTTAGATCTCTACCACTATGCAAACAGGTAGACAGATGAACAAAATACCTCAGGCAATCTCTCCCTTATAAAATCAAAGCTCTTAAAATTGGATTTGGTAGGGGAGCTATGTCAGGGGATTCCTGAGTTTAAGGCCAGCCAAGGCTACAGTGTGAGATCTTGTCATAGAAAGTCATCACTATTAAATAAATAGATATAAATAAGTAAATCATAAATGATGTTTACATGGACTTTGGGCACTATGATTGTTGTTTCACTAATTGCAAGGATCCTACTATCTCCCTCCACAGCGCCAGGGCAACTCTCAGCCTGCCAATGCTTCAGAATACAATGCTGCTGCACTGATGGAGCTCCTTCGGGAAAAGGAGGAGCGAATTCTTGCCCTGGAAGCAGATATGACAAAATGGGAGCAAAAGTATTTGGAAGAGAATGTGATGAGACATTTTGCTCTGGATGCTGCTGCAACTGTGGCTGCGCAGAGGTAGGTAGTGGGTAGTTGAAAAGATGAGGATAGGAAAACCAGGTATGGTAAATCATGCAGAGAATTGCCTGATCCTTTGTCTCCTTTCATACTCTTTCCCCCTCCAGTTTCTCTCAAATATATTTTCTTTCTTTCAACTATAAAAGGACAGGATGGCTTTGGAGACAGAGGTTTAAGGACTTAAAATGTTTCCTCTATGGACTTTTTGGAATCATAGTTGAGTTGGCCTTAGGAGTGAGCTGGAGCATTGCAGGTGGGCTTGGCTAAGTATATGGACACATTGCCCCCTATTAGCCAGGTGTGCATGCTGTTGAGTCTCAGCACCAAAGTGAAATCCCCTCCTGAGAAGTTCCACTAGGAAAGCAAATGTCACTCGGGAGTAGCTGCTGCCATTTGATAGCTCTGGATCTTCCTGGGGAGGTGGCAAATACGAGTCCATCACTGCCCTTTGAGAAGGTCTATATTTGAAGGTCACTTTCTTTGTATTCCTGAGCTCATCATATATAAGTAGTCTCATTCTGTCTGGTACCAGAGGAAAACATGGCAAGAGAAAATGTTATTTCTGGTTTCTTAGGCACCTTCTTTGTATATTATTTTTTTTAAAAAAAATGACTAACTTTTTAGGAAACCAGTGCTCTTCACTAGTTTTGCCATGTTGCTACTCTTTATAACTATTAGCTGGGAAAGAAACAACCCAGTTATATTCAGGTGATGGCTTAGGTTGTACTAATCGACAGAACCTGAGCATAGACTTGAGTATTGAACATGGTGTAGAGTATATTTGCACCCAAACTGACTTCCTCCAAAACATTAGTAAAATCAACCTGTTCGTGATCCTCTACAAGCACTTCTTTCCTCCTCCATGTGATCGTCCTGTTTCCAGATAACCTTTTACGTTCGATGGACTGAAGCTGGCTTTGGCTTAATCTTGAGGTCTTCATGAGCCGAAGCTTCCCTGGCTTTGTCTCCTGAGAAAAGCATGCTCAGTCAAAGCCAATGTCATAGTAGTGGCCAAGGAAACTCCAGCTGTGCCAGAAGATGGTCACAAGGCTTGGGGGCAGATTTGAAGCAGAATGTAGTGTCGGATTACCAACCAGCTCCCAAAGAAGTGCAGCATTTGTTCAGAGTTATTTGTGAAAGACGGATGCTGAAAACCTAGTAATGGTGAGCCAGGGAGATAGATGCAGGGGAACTTTGTCAGCTTTATACAGATGCCTTAGGATGATGATATAGCTCGTGACGGTGCAGGGCATGAGAAAATGTTTGAAGGCAGTATCTTGGGGCTGACTACAGAACGATCTCCAGGGCAAAGTACAGGATAGCTAGAAAGGTGCTTGGCAGGAGGGGTCATTATATAAGGACAGAACACCCATTCTTACTCTCCTGTCTTGAAAGCACTATGCACTGAGAGAATTCCTTTACAGACCTATATGGAAAATATGTTGGTTTCTATGAATTATATTTGACTCAAATTGAATTGCTTTATATCACTAGGGAGTAGGTGTTCAGGTAATTAGTGGATTCAGCAAAATATGTATGACTATCATTTAATATTCGAAAACCCAGTCTGTTCTCAGTGTTCCTAGCTAGTAGGAGCACCTTCTACCAGCAGCAAACTTTCCAAATCTGGAGTGTGTTGGGATTAGGGGAGCGGTGTGTGTTCCCCAGCACCCAGCTCCCCAGCACCCAGCCGCTGGCCCGCTCAAGCGGCTGGCTGCACCCGAAATAACCACATGACAAACTGGATTCATTTAAACTCTGCCCGGCTTATTATCACTAGCCTTTCCTTGGCTAGCTCTCATAATTAAACTAACCCATTATAAAAGTCTGTAAGTCACCACGTGGTGACGTACTGGAAAGGTCTCTAACCTGCACCCATCTCCGGCGGCGGCTCGTGGCTTCTGCCGCTTCCTTCTTCTCCTCCCAGAACTTCCGTTCTGTCTACTCCGCCCACCTAAGGGTTGGTTGGCCTAACTATAAGCCAGGCAGGTCTTTATTAGCCAATCAAGGCACAGAAATACAGGTGGACCCTCCCACAGGAGTGTTTATAACTCATCCAGACAACAGGAGAGAATGAGAGAGAGATTGTACTGGAAGTGCTGTGACATAAATGAATCAGACTAGATGATTCCTCCAAGTCCTTCTATGCTGGATTTCCAAAGACAGGATCGTTCCACTTTGCTATGCAAAGCGGTTCCCTCTTCTTCATTCTTCATTAGATGACGGATTTGGGGAGAAACAGCCAGAAAATGTTATTTCTTAACTTACAGGCTTTTCTGTCTACCTTGCCCAAATCTCTTCACATTCATTCTCTATTTGTTACCCTCCCCGCAGCCAGCTCTTCATGGTAGACATGAAGATTCTGTTTGTGATCGCTTTCTGTGGTAGAAAGCTCTCTCTCTCTCTCTCTCTCTCTCTCTCTCTCTCTCTGGAGATATATGCCTGGAATACTGGCTGCATATGAAAAGTGCTCAAAATTTAATCAAGAAAGGAAAGAAGAAAAATAGGTAGGGACAAAGAAGGACAGAAGGAAAGGAGGCAGAGGGGGATTTTTTCCAAATGTGTAACTTATATTGACAAATTTAATTAGTACTAAATTTTTAACACAGTGCCTGGTGTCTGCATATTCTATCAGCATCTCAGTTTAAATATTCTAAACTTCTATGACAGGTAGCTCACAGGTAAGCAACATGTGTCACAATTCAGTCACTATTGATAGTGATATCAATAGTAGAAATGATTATTTGTTCAGCTAAAATACTATTCAACACAGTAAAAAAATTAATCAACTTCAAGTGTACAATTTGAATTTTGGAAAATGAATGCAACAGTGGAGCTTCTACCAAAATGAAAATAGGAGGCACATTCTCACATGACCTTGTGTCCCTTAAACTTGATGCTCTCCTCCCTAGACAATGAGTCATCTGGTTCTGGTCATAGAATTACTAACTCCTTTCCTAGAGTGTCAATATAAAAGGAGTCGTATTGTGTTTACACTTTTTGTTTTACTTCTTGTGCTCAGCATAATTATTTTGAGCCTTTCCAGTTGATGAATGTATTAATAGCACATGTCTTTTTATTTCTGTGTAATGTGCCGTGCGGTGGATATATCATAGGTTATTTATCCATTCACCTGATGACGGCTATTTGGATTATTTCCAGTTTGGGACCTGTAGTTATAATGAAATGCAAATTTTAATGTAAGAGTAGAAAGAGTTTATTTTCTTGGGTTAGAAGGTGATTCATTTATACCCTTTCTAGTACTTTGATTCTGACTAACCTTTTGTCAAGGGGAAGTTGTTGACACAATGCCTTCAAGCAGGACTAGGGGACTGGAAGTGTCCAGAAGTAGACAGTGGTCCTGAGCAGTAGTGTACATAGGTAAATGCATTCAGTGAAAAGGAAGGAAAGAGGGGGAAAAGAAAGTATATATTGAAGGCTCATGGCTTGTCTAGAAAGGTACTTTAATTTTTTTCTTATTTAAGATATGTACTTAAGGTGGTGGTGGCACAGCGCCAGTACACAAGAGGGCCAGGGAGAAAGTCTATGAGTTCAAAGCCAGCCTAGGCTTTACAAGACCCTGTATAAAATAAAATAGTTTTTGACATTTAATAATTATTTTATCCAAAGGATACTAGAAAATCTCTTTTATTGGTCAAAAACAGCCAGTGCTTTTCTGAGAATTTAAAATTTGTTGCTTCTACTTCGGTGCTGTCCTCCATTCTATTCTCAGGCACAGAGGAATCATATCATCTCTAAATCCAAACAAAAGGGGACAAGAGCCAGGATTTAAATCAACATTTTCTCATCTCTCACATCTGAGATGTGGTGTGGCTCATTAATGGGGAACTTGGTATCATTAGCTGTTCAATAAAGAAAGTATTAATTGAGGCTTATTGCCTAGGTACCTGGAAGCATTATGAATAATCGCACCATCATTCCCTGCAGTCAGATGCGGAGTTAATGTGTCTCTAGAGAATCTAGGTGCTTAATATGATAAATGGAAATCCCTACCAAGAAGATCGTGTTCATTCCCTGAAGACCAGATTTGGCAATACAGATTTTGAGTTTAAGCTCATAAATGGTGAATTTATGCCTGAAGAGCAGCAAAAAAAGATAATGTGATAACAACCCATCAACCATGTATTATCCTGTTATGTTGGATTTACTGAATTGGGTTGTTAACTGTACTTGGAATGTTCAGAAAAGAAGGAGGTAGAGAGCACAGGAAGAAGACACATACCACACATGGCTTTTCTCAGCTTCCATGTTCTGCTTCTCAGTCTGTATTCTGCTACAGTTACCTTGTTTTCTACCATAGCTTCTCTGAAATAAGAAAAATGATGTAATAGTTGTTCTGACGTCTCTGAAATTAAACTGAAAATCTCCAATAACTTACTGGACATTGTCTTATGGCCGTTCTTAAGGCAACTTCATTCCAATAACTCTGGAATCTAAAGTCACCGGCACTTCCCCAAAACTCTCTTCTTGTTTTCCTATGACAGCCAATGGTAGTCCATGATTGGAATTACAAATGCAGTTCTCATTTATTCTTTCATCTCCCTAATGGTATCTCATTGGCATAGTCTCTCAAGTTCAATCACATCTACCTCCTACAGCCTGTTCCCATTTCCCCTTCTACATTACCTTTTGTGTTTTCATTATCACCTGATGGGATTACTGCAGTCGTCTTACTGGTCTCTTGATTCAAGTACCTCTCTCTTCTAGCCCAACCATCACAATTCTGCATCAGATAATACTATTGTCCTAAAGCCTGGCACAGGTCCTTTCGTTCTCCAGAAAATGCTCTAGCAATTTGCAGTGCCTATTAGACTAAAGTCCAAACTCATTCCTGCAGTGGTTAATTATTTATCTTTTGTCTTCCCTTGCAAGTTTCCTGCAGCCAGGGACTAATCATTTCCACGTGTTTCTCTTCTCTGGCCTCTCACAATGTTCCACTTATGGTAACATTCTTGTACTAAATAAGCAGCAGAATGCTACCCAGAGGAAAATATGAAGCATATTTATTGATTGATTTTTTAAGAATAATTTTTTTGTATTTACTGAATTTTTAAAATTTCTTTTATTTTTTTTTATAAAAGAAAACAAGCTATCGTTTTTCATTTTACATACCAATTCCAGTTCCCACTCCCTCCCCTCTTCCCATCCCCTCCACCTACCCCCCTACCCCACCCCC